>RXIC02000084.1:0-192500 GCA_003952965.2 Morella rubra | reverse complement strand
GCGCTTATGTAGCATCTCTGAGAACAACCCATTCTTGAAATGTCTTGCTCTTGCCATTGTGAATGTGCAGTTCCTTCTGATTCAATTGCGACAACAGCTGATTCTCAAGCAGCTTGTATTCGTATAATAAGATATGATGCTTCCTGCTTTCAGGCAAGTGAGGCACTATTCGCTTTCGTTCAAAGCCCTCCTACTGCTCCTGCTGCTGATTCTCACATTTGTCACTTTGCGCATTCTCTGCCATCAATCCGATTCTGGGCATGCCCCCGAGACTAGTGTCCTTACTGCGGTTCTTCCCTCAACAGCTTATTCTTTAACAACCGAGTCTGTAATAGCTGCACCTTCTTCTACTGCGGATTCTTCTTCAATTGCTATTAGTTCCGTGCCTTATCTAAGTGTGCTAGGGCCAGTAGCCCACTCACTCCCCTTTTCTTTTTATGTGCAGCCTTTCTCTTATTATACGATTTACCAAATTCAACTGACTTCCTTCCCTCTTCCGTCGCTTCCCTCTTTCCTGTCTACTTATTCTATCTACTATTGATCATGTCCGATCTCCTTCTTACTAGAGGCGGAAATCGTCCTCATGCGAATCTAAGCTGAAGGTAAAGAATCGTCCGATCTTATTTATTCAATTTCGAGTTAGCGTCGAAAACAGCTTATTCGAGAACAGCAAGAGGGCATTCGAGAGCAGCTACTTCTCCTTCTTCTGTGGCATTTGTCCCTGAGACTAGTGCTACTCCCTGCCTTCCTTTGTATTCATCCCATCTGAGATCGAATGAGGGTAATTTTTTATACGATCAGATCCGCAGCGCTTACTGTACCCGCGCTTACTGATTCAATCACAGCAGAAAGGATCACAGCCGATACGCATTCAATTGCTAACATCACACCGGTTACTGATTAACGTCCGACAACAGCTCTTATTCCAATGTCTACTCCTATTAGTGCACCGGCGGTTATTCATCTGCACACCGGTTATTCAACAGCGGATAGGCTTAGAGCTCCTACGAACACACCGGATATTGAAAAGAGCGCTTACTCTTCTTGCAGCGGAGTCGTTCACAAGAGAAAGACTAGCTGTGAATTCAATAGCAGTTTATTCTCAAACAGGAGACTAGTGCCTTACCTTACTTCCTTTTTCAATTGAAATTGTGTCAATTCAAAAGAAATATCTAGTTACCGTCGCATCAACTCAACAGTCAAGGAAGAAGGGAAGGTAATAGAGTTCCGAAAGGCACTAATTACTGGTTGAGCTGATACGAGTAGTTACAAATCGGATGCTACCAAAACTATCTTTATCTTGTCCTCCCCCTCTTCTCTCTCCAAAGGCTCCAGAAGCCCTTCTCTTCCTCCAACACCATTAAAAGCGGCAACTCATTCTCAAGCACTAGCAGCGGATGATTTGAACAAAAGCCATTCTTTCAAAACCTTATTCGAGTTCGAAGTAAGGAGTATATGAGAGCACAGGGAAGAAAGTCAATCTCCCAGGAAAGGTTGATCTCTCAGTATGTGAGGAGAATCCCCTCCCTAGTGGGGAACAAAAAAATAAAAATGAAACAAAAAGGGCTTTCCCTCTTACATTCCCCTAAGAAGGACAATAAGAAATGAGATGAGGGACAACAAAACAACCACATACATGCTTTTGTTAAAAGAGAAGAGAGAGGATTGAGTATTCCAATCTTTAATGAATTTACTAGAGCTAGGGCGGGGCACCGGGGAAAGACTTCTGCTTCGTGACAACGGAAACTGCGGGATGAACGAGGAGGCACTCTTTTTCTTTTACAAGGACTTAGCTTGGGGCCAATTACTTCTTTACTTAGTAGTCTGGTCTGGAATGAAAAAAAGATTTCCCATATTGTCGTTGGTAAACAACCAACAAAACCTCTGTGCCTTTCCTAAAAACTCTAAGCAAGAAAGAAAAACTTTCTGTGGACGAGGCGAACTATGTTTTCGAATGTTACTCCAATGATGCCAATCTTAAGGAAGACGTTTCTATCAGGTAGCGCGTATATAGAAAGAAGCAGAAGGGTGAGGGAGCAAAGTAGAACCAATACACAAGCTCTTACACCCAATCTGCTTACCCTGCCCGCAAGGGGGGAACATCGGAAATGTCAGCCGCGAGGATTCTGAGGGACGCAGGGATCGTAAGGGGGCCAGGAGGGCTAGCTAGCCCGCAAGCACTAATGCCGTGCTCACCGGGGATATGCCAAAGAATGGCACTAGTGGGATTAGCATTCCTAATCGTTATCTTTGTCTTGATTAATAATCCAACAATCGCTTTGGCTATGGATCCTGCTGAAAATTCTAATCTAGATCTATCGTTACGATTGGGTCAGCCGGGGGTTGAGGATCAAAAGGCATATCCAGTGAACTACCTTTCATTCTGATCGCGACTTTAAAAAAGAAAGAAGAGAAAAAACTGGAATAAAATGGGTTGCTTGCTTACCAAGTGATACCGGCAAGCTCTTCCAGTTCGATAAGTCTTTTTAATTAACGACATGGCATTGACAACAATGCCGGAGCCCCATCGGGGGTCGGTGGAGCTGTCGTCCGGCATACAATCCCCCGAAATGAAAAAAGAGAAATCCTGAAGTGTCGCGAAAGACTGGGATAGGAAACAAAACGGAATGTACCGGATTTTTAGCACGTGCAACCATCAAACCAGAGACAAAAGCAGGGCTCGACAAAACAGAAAGTATCACGATGCGCTATTTTGGGCCTCGTCGTTCCATCTTCGGAAAACTCTGCCTTTCAAATGAGAAAAGGCTTGGGATTCGACTCCGCCTTGCTTTAGATCATCCAATAGGTGATAAAGTCTTTCCAAGGACTCTTCCCCCGTGGCGGTGCGAGGGTTATCGAGAGCGCGAGCTCCTCGTCCCGTCCAATCTCCTTCTGGATCAAGGGGTGTCATCTGCCTGATATTGGCCTATGGCTAAGGTGCATTTTATTTTTGTTGAGTTGTTGTAGAAGGGGGTTTTGGGTCTATCACCATTTCGGTATGGTCTTAGGCGGGTTCACCGCTTTTTGCTAAGCTGAGTCTAACTGCTGACCTCCCGTCTCAAGTCCCTCTTTTTCTTGCAGGAGCGATGTAAACTATTAGGCTAGCCTTCTAATGGGCTAAGTTACCTTTCTTTGTCTTTATTTAGTTTCCCTGCTCTCTTGCATCCAGTACTGGCTTTCTCTTTCAGGTAGTGAAGTGTATACCATTATTGATGGTGCACGAGCGATCGTCATCTTATTCTAGCTTTCTTTCCTTTTTTGGAAGCATTCCCGATCCTTTCCTTCCCCTCTTTCCAGTGGTCGAAGCCGGCTAAGGGCCATTTCCTTTGCCAGCCTTCCAGTCTTAAGTAGTCCAATCCCTTTTTTTCGTATAGTGAAGAACTGGTTTTCCGTTAGTCCCTTATTCTGATACTGAGAAGGGGAACTTCTTCCTTTAGGAGTTGGAATCTCTGAAAGCGGGGGAATTTACGGGTCTTTTTCCATACCCCTAGCGGCAAAGGTAATTTAATAGAAGATTGCCCCTGATATGACTAAGCGCTATTTTACATCAAAGATGAAGGAAGATTCCAATATTCACTTTAGGAAAGCAATGGACCTTTAGCCGACAGATGGAACCCTCGCAAAAACCGAAAGGAGGAGTGATTCACTTCGGGGTAGGAGCCAGTTACACGAGGATTAATACGACTAGACGAATGTGTCATATACGGAGGAACTTAGTCAAAGACTTCCCGATCCTTAACTTAAGAAGGAGATAACTCAACCAACAAGGCAATTCCGCCCTCAAGTGGTTTTCCCGCCTTTTAAAAGAAAGAAGGAAGACCCTACTAAAACACTAAGATCCGGCAAAGAGATGTACCGATTCGACTACTTCCAAGGCTGACAACACTAAAAAAAAAGATAGATAGATAAAAATACAAAGACAGAAAGACAGGATGAAAGGTTTGAGAGGAATTCTACCCTTGTGGGGGCGGGGCTGGCTAAGAAACTAAGACGGAAGAAAATGCTTACGTAAGGGAAAGCTGCGAAAGATTCCAACACTTATTAGACGGAATGAACAGATAGGACGACTACGGGACTTAACTTAAGAAAAGCCCTAGGGGAATTAGAAAAGGCTGAACCTAGAAAGAAAGCACAATGGTAAACGATCTGAAAGAAGATAGGCCCGATCTACTTACCAAATGAAGGATAAACGACAGACGAAAGGGAAAAGGCTTACAATCCTAACAAAGATAAGACAGAATCAAATAAAAGACTGACTAAGAGAAGTTGGAATGAGAGTACGGGATGATAGATAGAAAGGAATTCCGCCCGGGACTCTTACACTGTACCAAAAGAAGGGCAACGGCTATGGGTATAGACCCGAAAGACTCTCGCTTTGGACCACTTCTCCCACTAGACGGGACATCCTTGAAGCCAAAAAGGCTTTGAAAACACTTTTGAGATTGAAATCTCAGTTTAGGAAGGTACCTTAGCCTTCATGCCCTCGATCAAACTATCAACTGACCGACTGGATGGACTAACAGAAAAAGAGTAGCCTACGCTGGCTGGACCGCTGGACATACCTACATACGGACTGCAGACAGACAGATACGAATTCTGCCCTCCGGCTATTACACATGACCTGAGGAAGGAAGAAAGGAAACTCAGTCCTTAAAGGCTGAGCGGCTGATAGGATTGACTCGTGAACTGGATGAGACCATTCACTCACGGAAGACTTGCTAGATATCGCTCCTTCCAAGTGAGCCTCTTTCATAGGAATTCCCCCCATCAGATCAGGGGGTTCCTATAGGGGCCAGGTACACTCTACCTGAAAATGAGACAGAAATGAATGCAAGACTTCGAAAGCTTGCAAGGCTTGAAGCTCAGAAATGGATAATTTGAGATCCGTTGAATTCAGACCATAAAGCGTGAAAGTCTTTTTCCTCCCACTTGAATAGAAGAATGAAGGGAGGAAGTCAATTGCCCCTTCTCCGACTAACCGATAGGGAAATCCTTACACAAGCCCAAAAGCATGAACTCGATCTTCAGCCCTTACCACGATTCTCTCAAAGGAAGGAGATTAATCTGACTAAGTAAGGGGCCGCGGAGGGACTTAGTGTGAGTCACTTCACTCGGGAAAGAACAAAGAAAAGGCAATCAATTGTTTAAGCTGTCAATAATGTATTTAAATAAGTCATTTTACTGCGGAAAAGCGGTCCGCTCGAGGTTATCTTCTTCCTGGTCTGGGACCATCCCATAGTGTCTTTGCCCAAGATCGATCCCTCACAGAAGACTTTAAGGAAGGAATGGACCACTCGCAAGACTCAAAAGATAGTAACGAAAGCCAGGAAGCACATTAGGACTTTACGGAAAAAGAGACATTAGATAGAGGAAAAGGCACTTGCCTCTTAGCCGATTGAACAGAATCCACTACTTCGACTGCTCGACGGGCTGCTGGAAGGGCCGATACGATTATCCTCCAAATGGGCCTACACCTCAAGAAAAAGCAATGCGAAAAGCAAGAAAAAGGCTGGGTTGACTGTCTAGCTCGTGCAATCAACGAAAAATTCCTTCGCCTTAGTAAGCTAGCTTTGTAAGCTAAGCAAGCCTGGTTCTCCGGGCACTACGGTAGGACGTGGATCGATCATGACGAGAATGGACTTCTCCGTAATGTAATAGAAGAGTCACAGTCCAGTTCCCCGGGCTTTCTCCCTTCTCGACCAGACGAAGGAGATATGAATTCAATTCAGGCGGGTAAGGGCTTGGCTTGACCCTGTGTTCTCTCCTGGTCGGGTCGGAGGCGAAGACTGGCAAAGTTCATCATTCAGTGGTGGGGTGTTCATAGAAAAGAAGGCGTCGCCCAACGAGTGGCAGATTTGGATGGAGTCTCGCTTTGATGCTGGGGAGATCCATAGATCTGGATAGAGTCTCGCTCATAGATAGAGGAAGAGTACGCGCGCTAGCGCGCTACGGCTTACGCAGTTGATCGGATCAGATAACCCTTCGGGCAACCAACCAAACCCGGCACATCAAATTCCGATCAACAACTTGGAGGTATGGCTGAGTGGCTTAAGGCATTGGTTTGCTAAATCGACATACAAGAAGATTGTATCATGGGTTCGAATCCCATTTCCTCCGGCACGGAAGTGGAACGGGCGGGCGAAATTACGTGAGAGAAAGAAAGAACCTCTTGGTGGAATTCCCCGGAGGACAGAATAGCACTACTTAGTGACTAGGAGCGGAGAGCCCGTTACGCGTTGTTTTTGTTTGACCGGCCTATCTTCTTTCTATAAGCAAGCCCCCTCCGGCCGTCCAGTCCCTGGGCGGCTCTCGGTTCTTGGGCATGTTGGGAGATTAGGCGGGAGTTGAAAGAGCTACTCGAAAGCTTGACAAACAAGCGAAAAAAGCCCTATATATTTTCTTAGTAAAGGGCTTTTCCCTTACTAGTAAAGTGGTAAGGTAGGGCGCTATTCGATGAAGAAAACAGACTTTAGGAAAGTGGTTCAGGTAGCTCAGCTGGTTAGAGCAAAGGACTGAAAATCCTTGTGTCAGTGGTTCGAATCCACTTCTAAGCGGGCGAAGGGTCCAAAGGACAGGTAGCCGGGAGCGAGCCGGATTTTGAAATTCAAGTGAAAGAGGAAGCCAAAAAATGTGAGTGCTCCTGCACTATACGGCTTTTTGGCGTCGCCCTATCTTGCTGGAGGCAGATTTTATAATAAAAGCGGTTTCTTATTCGGATTGGTTCTCGCGTCCCTGTGCCCAAAAGGATGGGCGAGTTCGGTGCAAGTGTTCATCGATCGGGTGGATCTATATGCTCCGGGGGGTGAGACGAGGTGTAGCGCAGTCTGGTCAGCGCATCTGTTTTGGGTACAGAGGGCCATAGGTTCGAATCCTGTCACCTTGATGTGGTATTCTCAGGGGCCGAAGTGCAAAGCCCAGTAGCCTATCCGGAAGGCAGACGAAAAGCGCACACTTTTTAAAACTATAATGAAAAACCAACTTATATCTGTCAATGGATTCTGTGATCGAATGTCGGGCATTCTTCTTTTTTTTTGTTGAAACCTCTCGTAAGATCGATTCTTTCTTTTATCTATTATTTCATTATACGAAAATCTTTTGGCAGCTGTGATGTAGATGCCCTTGTATCCGTTTAGCTCTCGAATCCTTGGAATCAAGCTCAAGCTGGACTGAGGATTAATTTGGGATCAATGTTTTACTGGAATCTTCCTCCGCGGCGGAAACAGCCCTTTCAGATTTGCGAGCGCAAAACGCCGACGTGGAAGCGGAGCTCTTTTCGCGTATACGGGCCCTTGAATCCCAACTAGCTCATGGGATACCGCCACAACTCAACCCTGGTACGCGAGAATTTATAAAGTGCTCTGAATGTTGAGCACTACCGTCAAGCGCTAGATCACGAACTTTTCGAAGTCAGAGTCATGGAGCTAAAAGTCCATTTACAAGAAAAGCTTTTTGAAATAATGATTGGAGAACCGAGAATAGAAGAGATTTTAAATGTTTCGCCTTACGGCGATATTCGACAGGAAGCATTCGACTTTATCGAGGATAAGGTCAAACCCGTAAGTTCTCTGCAACATAGTTTCCAAAGGAATATTTTAGAAGGATCCCTTAACCACTTCATTCGGGATATTGAAGAAAAGGGAACTGACGCCTCCATCTACGGAGAATTCTATTCGCACTTCACTGACGAGGAATTCCGTCGGTTGATCGACCCAAAAGACTAACCTAGGGTTCCTCATCGGTGACCAAGCGCTTACTGTCGAGCCCTGCTTTTGTCTCTTAGCTTAGCTTGACTGATCGTGTAGCAACGAGCTGCTTGAATCTGAAACCCTAAGCATTCAACCCTAACAAGCATGATCGGCCATTTCCCGATTGAACCAACACAGCTGTTACGCTTCCCCCCACCTACCTTCCCTGAACGAGCTCTTTCTATCCGTTCCTTTACCTTACTTCCGTAAAAGATGGATCTATCTCTTCCCCCGAGTCGTGCCTCACCAAAACTAGTTATTTTTTTACAGTCGTGACATCGCTCCGCCAAACCCAGTGTGGACCAGGAGGGTAGTGAAACTTGTCGTTCAAGATAAAGGGGAACGATCCGCTTTGCGAACCACCACCACAAGTCTCCTTAACGAAAGAGAAAAGGTCACCGAGGGGCCGAGCGCGAGCTTCGTCCAGAGCTTGACCAGGGAATGGTTGAGTGCGCAAGAAAGAAACTAAAGCAAGAACCAGACCGATCCACCAATCAAATCAGTGAAAAACGCTCTCCATTTTAACTTGGCTTGAAGGCTTACACAAACCAAAGAAGTGAAAATAAATTTCGACAGGACTGAAAGCACCAAGTCGGAAAGAAACGAGCGAGTGTCGTGTGCAAGTGTGGCTTTAAAGCTTGTTTCCCTGTTGCCTTAAGCCTGGAGACCGGGGGTGCTTAGGACCAGAGGTGCTTGCGGACCTGAGGTCGCGGCAGCTTGCTTGCTAAGGTACGAACTAGTGCTGGTAAATGAACGAACCTGTGAATTCTCGCGGCAGGCGTTCTCGAGGTCTTTGGTCCAGTGAAAGCCTTCTTTCGAAACCAAGTCGTAGTGACGAAAGGAAGGCAGATGCGCGGGTCAGATCAGCCCGCCGCTTATTTATCTCGTAGTTCCACTTTCAGATCGTGGAGCAACACCAAAAGGAGTGAGCTTTTAGGGTTAGGAAGCGAGAGGAAGAGTGAAGGTCGCCCCTATTAAGTAAGTTCAAAGAATGGCTTGAGTGAAAGCTGGAGTGGCACAAGACAGATTGAAAGCAAAGGGAAGGGAGGTTTGAAACCCTGTCCTTCCTAACCTTCCGAGAGCCTTCCTGACTGGCATTTCCACTGGGCTTGTTCGCTTGACGGGTCCTGGTCACTGCTAGTTAGCTCCACGATACTTGGATAATATTTTAGAAATGGTCTTTCTCCGATTTCTTGTTCCTCCTCCTTGGTGCTCTTTCCAAACGCCCTTTTAACGGCTTCGTTCGACTTACTTAGACAGATAGAAAGCGGCAGGCGAACCCCGACTTGTTAACAAAAAGCTTTCTCCGACTTCAAAGTTGGATCGACTGGTTCGCTGGGCTTGGCTGGTGGACTAGATAGGGACAGGAAAGTGACAGGACCTTTTAAAGAGCCTGAATCCGGTGTGAGGCTTGTGCTTCTTTCTATGTCTATGGAGAGCATGAAAGGCCCTAACAGGTCAGTCAAGTTTCGCAGGAAATTGTAGCGAAGGCAAAGCTACTTCAGTAGCTTTGTGCAAGTTGAGCAAGCTCACGCAAACGCTATTGAAAGTGAAGTTCAGTAGCCTGAGGAGTGTCTTCGAATCTTTTTTAGCCAAGAGCTTAACCGGGTGAGCCAGCATATAGTGCAAAGCACCTTTTCGGAAAAGTCCAGTTCAAGCAAAGGGAGGACAGAAAGAACTCCATGGATCGTTTCTAGGGCAACGGTCAACGGGCTTTGACTTCATTGAGCTTCAAAGCATTCCCGCTACCTTTGCAATCCAATCCCGGAACTACGGCTCCAAAGGATCGTGCAGTGGATGTGTCGGGTTCGAAAGTCTCTCTTCCTCCTGCTGCCGTTGGAATTGTGTGTTTGTCTCTGCCTGTTCAAAGGGCGACAATCAATGAAAGGAGCACCTATCCGCCTGACTTGAAAACAATCCACGCTCCCTCCGATGAATGATTGTTTGTTCTTGCTTGATTACCGGAGGACTACCGCTGGAAGGCGTTCTCACTGCGACTTGGTGCCTAGTGTGCTCTTCACGGAAAGGAGTGAAACGAGCAAGGAGAGAGAGTCAACCTTAATGTCAGTGATAATAGGAAAGGAAGAGACAGAATCACATCTGCTTAGCTGGTCAACACAACACAAGTAGGGTCGCTGGGAAGGATACAGATGAGGTCCTTTGAAAGCAAAGTCAGGACGAGAAGGGTTGAACGGGAAAAACGGGTTGTGGAGCTTTAGTTCGGCTTGGCTGGTCTTCATGGCATGAAGAACTCGGATTCGACAAAAGAATAAAAACCATAGCTGTAAGGCTTAACAGACAAAGAAAACGGGATCCCACTGATCGCCCTCCAAACAAAACAACCTGATCTGTATAGGCCAGAAGCCAGAAAAAGCATGATAGCTCGCTTGATCACACTGATCGCTCCGCTTGTCTTCTTGGTGGAAGGGTTCAGGTTCAGTGAAATGAATGAGCGAGAGCTGTTTAAGAAAGAGGCGGAACATCGCTCTCCGCGGCAGCAAAAGGAAAACGAGATATTGATTCAGTCGGAGGTAGACTTTCGATGAGCGGAAGTAGATGCACAATGAGATTCACCCTGGATTGACTGTGTTAGTGCTATCTGATCTGTCTGTCTCCTATTGTTACGAGAAATCCCTTCCTTCCTGATCAAATCAACCCGAAGAAAAATAAAAATAGGATAAAGTCGAGCTCCTAACTTCTATCGCAGCTTGGTTTTTGCTCTTAAGTACTCCTAAGCCCAGCCTCTTCTTTCCCGTTCATATGAAAAAGACCTGCTATCCTAATCTCGTTAGGCCACCCGAACCCATCGCACCTTTGGCAGGAGGAGTTAGAAAGGTGAAAAGAGAACAAGACAACACCTGCGTATATCGCTCCTGTCTAAGCGAGCGATACTTTATCCATTGGACTTTCCATTTCAAGCTCGACTTGTAGCGAGACTCCACTTTAGATCTTGCGAGCTTAGTTTATGAATAGGGGGATCCAAATGTCAATGTAGAGGTTCTGGGGAAAGCAAGAAACGAATTTTTCTAGTCAAGAAATAATTTTCTCGAGCCAATCAGTAGAATTCCGAGATGTAAATCCGTTGGATAGACAAGGTTTTCTGTTAAGGGAATAAGTGTCATCAAGTGCCGCAGGGATAATTAAGAAAAGATTGTGGATCAAAGTTATCCACGAAAACGAAAGAAAAGATCTTTGGATTACCTACCATTACCAAGCAATCGCCTTTCCTCTGCAGCCAAGGCAGCCGCTGCAGCGAATCTCCCCCTTCTACTGTCTCTCCTACCTACCACGAGAAAAGAGGTTGAAGCAACGAATCCTTTCTTTTTATTTGAACCTAATTCCTTGCCAGATGGGACAAGAAAATGCCCTTCCTTTCTGATCGAATCCGATCCATAAATGAAATTGGTTATCACGCAGTGCAAGAGGCAAGAAATTAAATCGAAGAATTGTATGCCCACCGCGCCCTCTCTTTCCGTTGAGCTGATCGCCTCGCTTCGCTAGTTAGAGTTGTGCTCTTCCTGAGCGGATTGCGTGCGCCTAGAGCTGTGTTGACGGAGCTACTTCTTGCTGTGTGCCCGGTGCCCAAAGCTCCGACTATTACTGACTTATCGGTTGATGGGATAGCAGGAAATTGTTCTGCTCCGGAAAGGTAGGAGGTTGGGAAGGAAAAGGGGGAGAAGCTTTTCGAGGATAGCAAGAAAAAGGACATAGGTTCAAAAAGAAGGGAAGTAATAAGGTAAAGACTGCTGCTCTGATCCAGACCAGGTGTCGTTGGTTGAGCCTGACCCCGCTCATTTAACTATTGCCGATACCAGTTAGTTACGCGTACTGTATACTCTCATCTCGTGTGCGATAGGGCGGCCGAGAAGCTTCTTGCTGTGCTGTCCGGTGCCCACCAAAGCACAGACTCTACTCACCCACTAGTGGACTATTCTACGGGCTGGTGAGACTATTCCACTACAGATTGATGGACTTACTAATTTGCTGACTGAAAAAAGGAGTTAAGACTGACGGTTCGGTGATCGAGCGAAGATAGACGACAACTGTAAGCTCTATTGTGCTCGCTTGTTTAGGGTAAGGGGCTACTCATTCCCATTACAGTCAATCAGTCATCCCAAAAAAAGTCCTATACATAGCTAAACACCGGGCTGCTTCCTAATACGCGAAGGATTTAAACTCTATTTATGTAATTCTTTCAATCTAGAATATATTGCTCTAGTAGTCTAGCTAGAGGAACAGAAAGACAAGGATTCCAGTTTCACAATGTGAAAAGCTTGAAAACTCCCTCCTTTTTCTTTTTCAAAAAGGAGTTATGTGCGCGCTGCGCCCCTTTGGTTGGGGCGCTTTGCTTGACCTGATCGTTGTGCCAAGGGCTGGTGGTGCGTTGAGCAGCTCTGACTTCCGTTTGCCGGGCCCCTGACGGTAGGCTATACAGCAGGCTAGAGACTTATGCTGTGCGCTGCCAACAACTGCGATTAATTTAAGGCTCCCGCTAGTAGGGCTAAACAACTGGACCATTGAGTAACTGCTCTGTAAGACTACTGAACGACTAGTCCGTGGGGCTAGACCATTGTTCCACGGGGGATTCTTACTCCACTGCAGATACTGACCTTCTTTCTTCGAGGAGCACAATCAACAGCACTTCCAACGCCTTCATTGGAGCAAAAGTGGGCAAGGGAAGTCGCCGGGTAGTACTCTAGGGTAGTTTACTTCCGCCTTACCCAACTGTGGGAGAAGAAGGATTTTGGAAGCAGTCCCCTCCTACGGTTTGATGATAGCTTCAATAAAGAATGGGTTATGCATTCAATCATCGTGCCCTTCTACGAACGAGGGAACTTATTAATTAGATGGCCACCGCTACGAGATCGCCCGGTAAAGACATAAAAAATCACCCACGAATGGTGTCGAAATGGCGATTGAAGCGTCGGAAATAGCCAATGCGCTCATATCTAAAATTGCACGGAACCCACTACCACTACCTTTTCGATAACAAAGCCCTCGACCAAGGGATTAACCCGAAATGAGTGATTTATGCCGCTGGCTGCCCACCTCTTTCGAGCCCAAGTAAAGCAAAGGGCCTCTCCGCCGCTTGTAAAAATGGGACGTTTTGCCTTCTTTTGATCTGTCGGCGACAACGGATCGTTTTCCGCTGTCGTTTCAGGGAGTTAAAATACAAGGGCTGTTCCATTTAGAGACAGCCTTTGCTTGGGTGTTCTCGGGGCTTGGAACGAATGCCTTTCTAGCCCCCCGCGAACCAGGGGAGCCGCCTATGTTTGTCCGATTTTCTACAGGACACAGCCTCTAGGGTACCTCTCGTCTCGGCCTTTGTTCGCTCTATCACATCACTTTGTGGTGTGGTATTGTGCTGACAAGGTATACCCGGGAAAGAAGTTTAGTAAATACGCACTTCTCGGTGACGATATCGTCATCGGAGACGCCGCGGTTGCGGACGTTTATAAGGATGTCATCAATCGCTTGGGGGTGATCAAAACCGAAGTCTTTGCTCTCTGATAGAGGCGGTCTTGAGTTCGCGAAGAAATTCTGAATTCACGGTCGTGAGCTATCCCCGATTAGTGTCAAAATGATACGATCGGCGAGGCATGCGATTGCATGGATGCCGGTGTTTCGAAATCTTGGACTGACGTCTCTGCAGTTCTCTATGAGAGTTCGTGAAGCTGGTTTTCGTAGAAATTCTGCAAAACCAGAGCACGTGAGTCCTCATTCTAATAGACACTGGTATCGCCACATCCTTGTGGCGTTCTCGCCCGGTGGTATCCTACCACTCCCATTTCAGGTTTGGTTAGGGTTCCCAGATGGAATATTAATCACTTGTTATCATATGGGTATGGTGCGAGACATGCTTGTGTCTTCGTGTTCTCCGGATTGGGGTCATGTGGAGCGCTTTGCCACTGATCTCGATTTGAAGCTCGATGAGGACACCGGCTTGCTGACAGAAAAGCTTTTTCTCGGGTTAAAGCCTGTTTGGCTTATTGCGCGTGGTGGTACAGGGCGAGAGTTGACTTCTCAATCCCCGTTGAGAGTTTCCTTGATCCTCCGGCCGTGTGTTTTAGGCCGGATCGGAAAGACCAATTCTCAAAGTTTCATAAATATGGTCTGATGTTCCGGTGCTATGACCTCGTCCGCCAGAAAGTCTCTCCGATTCCTTTCGGATAGAAAGCGGTCAGGTTTACTTTCGACGTCGTGTCATCTCGTATTTGGTCTAGATCTTATCAATGGTTAGATAAGATTGAAAGAAAACTCTGGAAGAGTGCTGTGGTCTTGCTATGGCTCTGGCGCCGAAAGGCCTCTCGAGTCCTCTGGTAGGATACAGTAATAAGACTATAAGCACATTTGAGCGCCTTTTTCCCGCAACAATATATGGACACTAACAGGTTATATGGCAAACAATATCTGATTCAGGGTAACTTATTTGACGAAATAATTAAAGACACTAGGCTTAGGCTTAGGCTTCGGTATCGCTATTTGACTAAAGTGGAAGGGGCCTCTCAGCTGTATAAACACTAACGTAACCTAAGATGCGGAGTACTTTATTAATGCCAAAAAAGAATGGAGAATATGAGTTAAGATGTTTTCCAGTCCAGTCCAGCCCAGGCCTACCCCAATTAGGCCTGGGCGTTATGCGCAGCCCAAACACCAGTGCCGCTCAGCGGGAACATATAAGGATCGTTTCCCGCCAATTTGTCTCCCAATTCCTCAGCGCTCAGCGCGGAGTTGAGAGATCTGAGACTGTCGTTGGCACTAGGGTGATTGCTCTGCGCGCATTTTGCTCTTGGTAGACTCCGATTGGTGGACAAAAATGGAAATCTTTCGACCCCAGAGGAAATCTCTCCACAACGACATTATATCGACCCTCCCTCTGTACCGCTCCGCTCCACCACTTGAAGTCAGACTGGAGGACTTCGAGCTCTTCGCTATGGATCGCCTCCGCGGTAATCGATTTCGCATCTGTTTCAGTTTTATTTTTCAGCTTCTTAAGAATCAGTGTTATTCCCAGAACAGAATTTTGGGAAAGAAAATGTGCTGTTGAGTTGAAAACTTTTTCGCTCCACTTTCTAAGCAAGTGATTGAGATGTAGGGCTTTCTTTTTAGTTTTTAGTTTTTGTAGGTTCAAATTTCTAGCAATCTTTTTGGCTGCTGAAGAATAGAAAAAGAAAAATTTAAATATTTTAACCGCTTTTTTGTCACAGCCTTCTGCAAGGTGTTTCTTTGATTTTTCTTTCTTTGAAGAAGCAATTATAATAACGATAGTAACAACAACAAAAACAAAGTAACTTATCAAAAAACAAAAAACAAAAAACAAAAAAAGTAAATAATAATAACATTGAGACTAAATGCACTTTTTTTTTCTACTTCGGTTTTCTCTTGGTTGCCTTGCCTTTCTTATCTCAGTTTAAATTTTCAACATGCATTCTTCAAGAGTTGAGATAAATGTCAGCTATTGTTTCTTGATGCAGTTCTTAAAGTGATTGCTGATGGTTTATCCCGTGGAAAGAAACCAGAAGAAATGGAAAAATTGGTAAAAAAAAAAAAAAAAATCGGTCCAATTAATCATTTTTCCTTCTTGGACATTTTATTAAATTTAACCTATTTACTTTGCACAGGTAAGCAACATATGGAAAGCAACCATGAGGCATCCAGAGGCATCTGAGATTGTCAACAAGGATATTATCTCCCACTTTGTTCTGCGTCTCGTGTATTGCCGAACGTGAGACTTTACTAGTTTCTTTTGTTGCCTCGATTTTTCTTAATGCTTTTACCCTAAGTTTGAACGTTCTTATTTTCATTTTATCTTTATCTTTTTTTTTTTTGTCTTAGGAGGAGCTGAGAAAATGGTTTATTTCCATGGAGACTGCCCTATTTCAATACCGTTGTCGCCTTGAAAGTGCTGAAGCTCAGGTAGGATCTGCTTATTATGCAGCACTTAGCTCGCCATTCTTGTCAGATAGTGATCCTTTGCTCGAATTACAGAGATCACTGATGTCAGAGTTTGATCTTCCTTACAAAGCAGTTAGCCATGCAGAATTCCAGGTAAAATTACATGCATGATGCAACTGCTTGTAAAAGTAAACTATCCATGCTATTTTTAAGATGGTCAGTCTTAGCCTTCTGCCTTACCAATACATAATGCCCAAGCCTCTAGAGTCTCAGCTATCTCAATTTTTGCTCATTATATCGACACATTTTCCTCCACAGAGTATGAAGGACAAGTTGGGCCAAGTTGCACGTTCTATCGGTCAGCCATTACCAGCTGGTACTGAGATCGGTGGCCATTTGTCATCGTAATTCACATTATGTTTTTCTGTTTTGTTCTTGAAGGGTGTTCAAAGCATGTACGTCAGTGATTGTAATTTCACAGGGCTTCAAAATGCGGATTGTGTCAGTCTAAGTTTTAATCAGTTTCATGAGTTCTGTTCTCTGTCTGGGATCTGTGAACAACTATCATTTATTGTATGGTCTGAAGATGAGTATTTGTTGCAGATAATGATAGATATTTACATTTACCTTGCATTTTGAATGACCTGAAAAGCAAAAAAAGAAGCCTCCTCACCAAATGGATAGTTTCAAAGTTCATTATGGCGACGATCTTGGTTAGTTGCTTACATGGAACCTGTTGAAAAGAATCCTAGGTTGAGCATCTTTGCCATGTGCACTTTTTCTGCATGCTTGGAAATGCTAGTATCACGTACTTTAACTTGCTACTTCAAATTTCGCTTTGGTATGGTTCCAATCAGAACATGCTCGCTGGTTGTTTTGGAACAAAAAGATCCCGAATTTCTAGAAAATGGCGGTTCATCCTGCTTAATTCATTGTTCGGGCCATACAATTTTAATCTTTACAGTTATTTTTGTCTCTTTTTTTTTTTTTTTTTTTTTCTCTGTATTCTGATGTTCCGTCACTTCTTTCTCTCTGCCCCTGCTTTTGCAGCTGATGCGATAGTCTACAAGGTTAGTTTATCTTTGCCTAAACTAGAGGTTTAGGTGTATCAGGAAAGGAAGAGCTTCCTTACCTTATGTTTCTCAGATTGCTATCTCATCTCTTGTTCACTACTTTTATTTGGCCTTATTTATGCTGTCCCCAACCCCAATGAAGGTACCATTTGAAGAAGTTCCAGAACTTGTAGCTGGTCGTAAGGTTTTTGTTCACAGAGGGCATGCATATGTTGCAATGAATCAGGTTACTCCTAACTTTCCATATCGAGGTAGTTGTTTAAAATAAAGGTCATTGACAATGTTATGGCGCTAATTGTCTCTTCTTTCTTCTTTCCTTTCTTCACAGGTGGTTTCCCTTGTTTCCGCACAATTCCGTAGTCATCTATCCAAAGCACTTGTACTGACAAACAGGTGGTTGTTGTCTGCTCAAAGTCCATAAAGCTTTCTATCACTATATGATTGCAAGTACTACTGTGGTCTTTCTTAACTAGTGAGCAAATATGCAGTGTTGATAGGGAATGTAGAGTCAAATCATTAAGATGAGCTTCCTAACGTTTTGGCTTCCCATTAGGAGAAACCTTAAACTTTAGAAAATACCTGATTATGACAGACATTATGGTGCAGACTGTTTACTGGAAGAACAGCTTTACACTATTGGAATATTTGCTCAGATTTCAGTTCTATTTTCTGTTATCAATTGTGTAAATTTGCAAAAAAAAATCCATTTGAATGTCTTTCTGAATCTTTAATCTATGCCTGGACGGTAAATTTCTCCAAGTTTTGGCCTATACCAATTTCACCAATCAGGACAGCTATACTTTTTCCTTGTTCTCATTATCTTATATTTCCTAGATTTGTCCACACATCATGTCCATTGCTTTGTTGATGAACTCGTCATGTATTTAATGCATTGCTCTTTATTGCCAAAACAACGGTTAGACTCTCAAATTGATAGAACTTGCAGTTTCTGCTTGCAGAAAATGGACATCTATCATCAGAGAACAAGAGAAAGATCGTTTGACTCCTGTAAGTATTATATGGTGAACCTTGTAGGTTGAAGAAGGGTTCTTTGTTTCAAATATGGTACTTGACATTAAGTGTAATGTCTAGATTGTAGAAGCCCTATGCACAAGTTACTTGGGTCCTGACTATTCTGAGGTACTTTATTTAGCATCGTAGCTCGTCTTATAACTCTGGATTGCATATTTGGAAATTTATATGGACTAACTTTGGTTGAAATACCGCTTCAGCCAAGAGAATTTGCTGAGATATCAATAAAAGACATTGACCAAATATCTAAGAGTTCGTTTCCTCTGTGCATGCGCCACCTATTTGAAAAGGTAAGAGAATTGTTTACAGTATCAGACTTATTTCTTTTTCTACCATAATTGTTGATCATTTGTATTCTTATGCTATTTTTTCTTTAATGTATCTCTCTCTCTCTCTCTCTCTCTCTTTCTCTCTCTCTCTCTCTCTCTCTGATATACTCACATAGAAATACATTTTGAAGTTTTCCTTTCTTATGGTTTTTTGTGTCGCTTACATGCAGCTGAGAGAGGATCATCATTTAAAGCATGGAGGAAGGATGCAGTTAGGCCTCTTTCTCAAGGTAATATTTCAGAGCTGAATTAATATACATGTGACTTCCTGTCTTACTTGTGTATTGGCATTCCGATGATGTGAGGCAGTGGATTTTATGTGCATGATTCATGTAACTCATGTTGTAGTATGTTTTTCATTGCTGGACATGCCATGCATATGCTTGTTCCATAATTCATGCAAGCGGCACCAGTGGGCATTTGGGATTCTATTTCATGCAGCTACAGAACATCTATGTAACTGGGTTAAATTATGTCTGCCGTGCTCTAATAAGTACATATTTATGTAGACGCATGTGGACACTTACACATTGATTGGTAACATTTGTAACTAATCACATCTCATCTTTAAGATAGCATGCAAAAGTTTTGTCATATTTTGACTGCTAGGTACATGCATCGGAGACATGGAAAACATAGTAGTACAGTTATTTACAGTGATGATCTTGGAATGCTAAATAATTTTTTTTTTTAATGAATAAGCACAGTTTTATTAGAAAAGAAAAAGGAGAAAGAGCGAAAACAGTACAAAGATTGTACTGAAATCACTTAAAGCACATAATTACTCCTGATAAATTCACATCTTTGCTTGCACCTTCTTATCCGGAGAGAAATACTTCTTTCCATGTTTTCTTTTCTTTTTCTCAAAACTTCTCTCCATGTGCAGGGTGTTGGATTGAAGCTGGATGATGCCCTTGCATTTTGGAAAGCTGAGTTCTCCCAAAAGGTAAGCATGGTGCTACTGAAGTGTTGTCCAAATGTTCCTTCGGCTTCTGGTCTTACACATGTTATCTATATACTTTATCAAATTTACCTGCACATACATTGGTAAATTAGAGATAACAGCAAAAAAATATGTATGCATGGATTTTATCTATGTTGTGATACTTTGGTATGTATAGTGGGTATATCTTATCAGCATACAGTGCCTTGGTCCATGCAAACATTCACTTCAGAGGCATCCTCTCTCTCTCATATATGTACAGAAACTAGTGACTTGATGCTTTGGTATGTAATGCTTTGTCCCTTGCAGATGGCAACCAATATAATGCTAATTGCTTCCTCTTTCTGTTTATAGGTTGGTGCTGAAAGATTTGACAAAGAATATGCATACAGCATTCGCCATAACTATGGAAGAGAAGGAAAGAGGACCGTAAGACATCAAACCAATGCGTTGAGATAGTAATTTAAATCTTGTCAAACAGTTTGCTGAAGAAATTGTTAATCCTGTTTGTGACAAACTTAAAAGCAATTGCTGCAAATATAAGTAGTCCTAAGATGGTTGCCAGCTGATGTGATTCTTAAAGGGCTGACCTCTTTTTCGTGAAAGTTGAAGATTTCTTCCTCTACTTGCTTTTATTAATGTGTTTATGACACATTGAAATGTTGTTGTGGTTGTATGCAGGATTATACCCCATTTTCTTGTCAAAAGATCATCTCTTCAGCTCCTGGTGTAGGAGATCATCACGGGTGTCCCTATCGACATTTCAGGTTACTTCTATGACTAATTCTGATTGTCTTAAGCATCGTCAACCAGGAATGACGCAGTCCTAACTCTCTATACTAACTATGGAATTGTAGTGGCTAAGCTATATGTTGGCATGTCACATCTCATATCTCACAACCTTGTCCGCAGCCTTTTGGTTTTTTTTTTTTTTTGGTTATTGATAGTAATTATTGATGTCAATAACGGGGATAAGGATAGGTGAGTTAAAGAAAAAAGGCTCATAAATAGGACGCACAAACCAACAACTTCCAGACATCATTCTGAAGTTCACCCTATCCTCATAGCCCCCTGCTGCTACAATTAAATTTTAATCCTTTTGACCTTTTAGCTGATTTATGGTTTCCTTTTGTTCTTTCACCTTTCAGTTCCCTACTAACACATCACCCGATTCCACAAGAAGTTACATATGGAACTGATAACTCTTTCAGTATGCAATCACAATTCTTTCTAATCATACAGAGATGCGTGAAACATTGCAGAATGTTTACTCTCTGTACTTAATAACGTCCCAAGAGTCATTGGACAATTACTAGACGGTTGATTTGATAGTTTTTGTAGTCAAAGAGTTGTATAAGATTTAAAATTCTTCAAAGTAGTGTGAATGCTATGAACTATCCGCACCTGGCCAACTACCTCATCACAGAATGCCACTTGTGGGGAATTGAGTAGCATTGTCCAAAATTGATTAAACGAATAGAAAATCAGAATCCAGGCCAGAAAATGTTACTTGCAGCTTTTTGCTCACCATCCATGTGTACCAAACCTTTCTGTGGGCTTGGAAATTGATCTCGAATGTCTTGGAAAATTATTGCAAGGCAGGCATATGTATTAAGGGAGATAAACTTGTTAGTTTTCTTTTAAATTTCCTTTCAGTGATCCTCTTAAATTTTATTTTCTTCAGTATGAAGACAACTGGCGAGTGTATTCCTAAAACTGGAATGGTGGATATAGTTTTTATCTTCTGCTCTAGGTCCAGCAGGAAACAACCTCCTATGAGTGTCTCTATACTTCTATTGCTGCACCTAGTTACTTCTAGACCTCTAAGCACTGCATATTGTTTATGAAATTGGCACCACTCTGGAAATACTTGTGAACAAACTCTAATTGCACTTTCCTCTGGGCTTGTCAATTGTATGGAACAGTGAAGAGAATCTAAGAGCTGCACTTGGTAAAATGAGATTAAATAACAGGGCAGTCGAAGATGTAATGGAGAAAGTGCGAAGTAGGCATTATCAGGTTGGGATATTTGCAACTGCTCATAAGTTTGCTTTGAGGTGGTTTTGTAGACAATCTGTCATGATGGTTAAGGTTCATGAACAACTTGCTAACATTTGCGCAGATAGCATGCACCTTGACATTTGAAGCTATACATGAAACATCATGTGATGCTGGTATTAACCATCCAAATCAATACTTCAGTGACAGCCAAAAGGTTCTGCAATCGAAGGTAGATCCCATTCTCTGAAACTTATTCACTCTAAATATGAACTTATAATCACATTGTAGGGAAGGTTTACATAAGAAAATCTGAGTAAACAAAAACAAACTCCGTTAAGCGTCCAGGTGCACTTATGTCAGACATTTGCAAAGAAACTAAGATCCCACTCATCAAGTGGTTAATTGTATATATCGGTTAAGTACTTCTGCCGCTTCTTATGCAGCTTTAGTTGGTCTTGTTTCCTGAAAGTAATGGGGCTGCAATACAACTATACAAGTTCAGGTCACCTTGGATCCAAAGCCCTGGCACCAGCTTCACCCCGCACCATTATTATCACTTGATAACTGCTCATGAGTTGTCAAATTAAAACTCGAATGAATTATGCTGTTCTGCCTTTATAGGGTTTCAGTCGATAACATATATCATTTTTTCAACTTATTGTGGCTATAGCACTAGCTTTTACTTTCTTTTCTTGTATTTCTACATCACATTTTTGTGCAGCTTAATTTTGGTAGCTTTGAAATTCAGATGGATATTAATAAGTAATATCTCGACAATACACAGTTGGACCTCTTTTTTTGGGTTTCTTTTGTGTCTTTAAGCTGCGCATTGGCATGGATTCATTGCTAGCATTTTAATATTTGTTGTCCAATATTTCCTTTTGCAGAATCACCCTACAGAATAAAGAGTATTTTTGGGCACATTAGGGACTGAGAGTGATGCAGTCCTCCCCAGGTTGTTTTTTTTTTCGTTTTTATTTGTAAGTTTCGAACCAATCCCCTGACAAATCCCTCTTTTTCGCAACATAGTTTAATGTTGTAATATACTTATGTTAGGCAAGTTAAAGGCATTAAAAGTTCTAATAATTGAGGATTGAGCTGAACTGAATCACTTTATTATTTTTTATTCGTGTGTTCTATTCAAGGAACCATAGCTTTTTTATATGCCTTTCTGCCCTCAGTTGAAAGATGCAAAGTGGCACTTCTACTAGTGGCAAGCCAAACTTTGTCTGTCTACTTTATACCTGTCTTTCCGCTTCTGTTTTACTTTGTGAAAGGAATTTGGCATTATTTTACTGACTTTTATAATGTCATGTTCGTGCTTCAAAACTGACCAATTGGTTGAGGGTGGGACATTGGTTGTTGACCCTCCTTTTCTCAAAAAATAGTTGGTTGATGGGTAAATATCTCATCTTGTAGCACCTGGATCGTAGTTCAATGGAACCAATTTGCATTGATGAAAGGGGGTTCGAGCACGTGTTACGACTGGGGACCAGCTCTCAAGTTCGACAATCTGGTTGGTGTTCCGTTGGGAATATTGTAGACTAATTAATCAGATTAGTTCGGCTGACCTATGGCTCGCTGTAAATGGGTTCACCCAGGAACTAACACTTCTCATTTGAAATTATTGCTTCTACAGCAATATTGTAGACAAATTAAAGGCATGCTATGGGAGAGGGAATACCATAATGGCCTACCCAATTATTTGTGATATTTTTGCAGGACCACAGTTCTTTCTCCTGTACCTTCAAGTAACAGTTTTACATTTCCATTGCATTGCCAAGCATCTTGGAGCATGCAATCATTTATGTACGCGTGTACGTAGCAAAACTGATTCTGTTGTACGAATTGTTTATATACATATGTAGGTAGGTGTGATTTCTATGGACGATTATGAAACATGAGAATTGATTAATATTCTGCATGAAAGTATGAGAATTTAGATGTGGTTTCTGGCATATGTTCTCCTTGTCCCTATTTAATGTCATGATTAGGGAATCCTCTTGGTTTAGATGGGAAATACGTGCTTGAAAAATATGCTCCTAGTCCTCGTCTAGTAAGTCTAAATGCCTGGTAGAAAAGCGCTTGGATGTTTTCTCATGATTTAAGCTTGGAGCACAGACACTCCTTAGCATCTACACTACTATTTTGATAACATCTGCAATTTTTTTATATCCGGCTTCTCTCAGTGGAGAAAGCTAATGCAGGACGCTGGTTTGACTGGCGAGCTTGATCAGTACCGTCATTCGGCTGGGTTATGTTACTCAAAAAGTCTACTTTGAAGTATTCTTGCTTTTGCTTTTGTAACTCCCCTCGCTCAGCCTCCCCCGCCCCCCAGGGCCCCCCAAAAAAAGTCAGTTTAGTTTAGAGAAGAAGCCTAGAGTATAGATTCTATTTCTCTTCTTCTGGAATGGCACTTCATGCATAATCTTGAAATTTGCGATGTTATACATGTATTATACTAGCATAGAAAAGTGATAATAAGGGCAAGAAGGTGTTCAGAAATGGTGGCCCTATCTTATGAAGTTTGGGAAAAGAGCAATTTTGAGATGGGAATCGCTTTTGTTTTAATGATAATCCGGAGCAATATCGCGAAGGTCATCATGGAGCAGAAGGGATTATTTAATGGAGTAGGATAGAGTATCTTGGGGAATATTCCTTCCAAAAGCGGATAAATGAAGGCGTGGCGCTATCATGCCTTTAAAGTAGCTTTCGGCACACTTGAGGAAATGGCGGATGGCTGTCATGAAAGGGGTTCGAGTATTTTTAGGCCCTATTTTACTACTCCCTACGAAGTAAGGGGGCCATTGCCTTTCATTTGAGGGACTAGGGGTAGTGGGCAGCACAGGAACCTAATTTTTACTTATATATTTATTTCCCTTTTCTCTTTTGGCTCCCCCACAATTTCGGTGGGAGAGACCTTGAACTCCCCGCCTCCATAAAAGCTTCTCTTAAAGAAAAGGTACAAGTTATCTTTATCTGACCTACTGCCTACTGGGTTGTAAAAAGGCCTCGCTAATCGCTATGCTGAAACATTAACCTCTGGTTTCTATTTTTGTAGCTCGATGTCACCGGTATTTCCTTGATAGGAATCCAAAGACAAACCAAACCACAAAACATGTACAAAAAATAAGATAAACAATATTAGAGTTCTATTACCAATTCCGAAACATGAAAACAGTCTACTCTATTGGAAGGACACAGTAACTGAGGGCCTTTCGGAGACAGTTTTAAACTTGATAGAGGAATTTAGTATACCACATTTACGACAGAGATTCCCAAAGTTTAAGAATAAGATGGAATATACTTTGGAATTTCCACTTATTTTTTGGTCGGTTGTGTAGCTGCTGTAATGATTGTTGAAACTCGGATCTGAGCATCAATTTAAGAATTGGTGATGGAGCTTCTCTTGATTGATCCTGATCCAGAATGGAGAGGAGAAAGCAAATGAGAAGGAAAAATTTGACTCTCCACGACACACCTGGTACAAACAGACACAGAGAGACTCTTATCTACTAATCTGGCTTATTGCAGGTTTATAAATTATGAGGTTCCTGATAGGAAAGAGGTCCACTCCTCTCGGTTGGATTGTCCCATAAACCAAAAAAAAAGAAAAAAAAATCTCTTTAATCACGAGATATATGGGCTTGTACAGTTGTCCTGTAGAGTTTATATAACTATGGCATTGTCTTTGGAACATCAGCAGATTGTCCCCTCGGTGGTTGCCGTTCAATTATTTACACATCTACCAGTACTGTTCAATATTCAAGGAGAAAAGGTTGCAGCAAACGAAAGACAGAGAGGACAAAGAGAAGAAGAAGAATTTAGGAACCGTCAAGAATTACAGGGCAGGAATAGGGATCAAAAGACGTTGTCCTGGCCAATGGTCATGAAGCAGGCAGCCAATCCTCTAACCATAAGTTATTTGACGAAGTAAGTAAAAACCAAAAAGTTATTTGAAGTAAGTAAAAACCAAAAGTTTATTCTTTTGGTTAATGCTAAAATGGGGGGGGGGGGAACTCTAGTGTTAAACTATTTGAAAAGGTTTTTCTTGCGACTTTTGACTCATTGACCCAAGTTTTGCATGCTGACCAGTGTCCACCACTCCAGCTCCCAATTCTGTCGCGACTTTTCACCTCCGGAAAACGCTACTGTTGATCATAATTATGACGACTGTGGCTACCAGTGTTAAATGGTGAAAAAGATGGATGCTTATTGCTCGGTTTCGTTGCTATCTTATAATTGAAGGCTGAATATAGATCGGCTCCGACCTTGACATTTGTCCAGTCCAAATCCGGTAGATTGGAAGGTGGTGTAATGTGAAATGCATTGTGCCCCCACAATAATAGAGCTGAAATCCAAGGAGGAAGTTATGGAAAATGTTTTTATCTTGGAGCCTCCCTCCTGGTGCTTTCTACTCCTTTTGTACTTGGTTCTTTATCTGACTTCAAAAGTTGAAAGCAACTACACCCTGTCTCTTTCCTTACCACTCGTTTCTTTTTTTTATTCTTTTTCACATTTTTCTAATTGTTATTTTACATGTTTTTCTTCTCTTGTTGGAAGGCTGCAAGTCCAAAAAGGAAAGAGAAACTTGGGAAGATCACTTCTTCGCTTTCATGGTCGCTCTCTTTACTATTTTCGGTCTCTCTCTCTCCTCCCTTCCAATATATTATCTATTCTCTTTACCATTCTCTCTCTCTCTTCCTTAGTTGAATACATTATCTGTTGTCTTTGT
Organism: Morella rubra; assembly: GCA_003952965.2. Taxonomy (NCBI): domain Eukaryota; kingdom Viridiplantae; phylum Streptophyta; class Magnoliopsida; order Fagales; family Myricaceae; genus Morella; species Morella rubra. Next base: position 166,746 of record RXIC02000084.1, on the reverse strand, counting down.
TGTTACTCCTTAAAATCCCACATAAAGAGCTCAATCTCGCTCTTCGTCTGTCCGTGCTGCTAGCCACAAAGAAGCTCTCTCTCTCTCTCTCTCTCTCCAGACTTTATAGTAGAGCTGTGTCAGATTGTTATGGCTGCGATTTCCAAACCAGGCACCTTCTGGTTTATCTTTCTCACGGTGTCTATATCTGTTACCAAAGTTGTTTAGTTTACCAATTTTCTTGTTTCAGTATAATATCCACTTGCAATTTTTTCCCACCCCTTCTGAAGATTATCCAATTGGAGAGCAGAGCTTACAAGTTACCAAAGACAAGATTTTTACCTCTTCCGTGCTTGATTTCAGGGGTTTTCCGAGGTACCCGTTGCTTAACTTTCGCTTTCTCACTCGCCCTTTTATCTTTCATAATAGTTATATTTTCTATTTCTCTTTTTCTGTTTTTCAGGGTCGTTTTTGGGGTTGTAATTATTATATTCTGCTAACGCTTGGGTTCTTTACCCTTTGTGTTATAGTGAAAAAATGAAAAAGAAAATATTACCTACCCCAAAAGAATCGAAAATAATTCCCCGGACCCCTCTTTCTTCTCGTGCCCTCTTTTTTTTTTTTTTTTTTTTTTTTTTGTGTGGTGGGGTAAGAGTTATTTATAGTCTCTGCTACGCTCATCGCTTCAAAGTACAAAATTTGATGAACTGTGTGTATAATTATTGGGTTTTTTTTGGGGCAAGTAATTATGGGGTTCGGTACTCTGTAGGTTTCTATGGCAATGATTTCATACAAAAAGGCATGCTCGGAAAAGGACTTGAAGGGTGTTAATTGTAGGTTTCCATATGATTCTTTTCCATCCCTAGGAAAAGAAAATGTCGGCAATTCTCTGTTCCTCGGTTTCTTCTGAAAAGGTGGAAAGAGAAGTTTTTATCTAGATCACAAAGATAAGCTTTTCTACGGAGCTTGAAGTGGAAATAATTTATGGAGTAAAATTTGTTATTTGTAGATAAAAGTAATTTTCTCGCCTGCATGTGCTTGGGATGGGATTGCTGACTACATGATGTGCGAGTTTTTAAGCGTTTGAATAAACATACAACTTTTTTCCCTTCAGAATTGAAAATACATGACTATGGAAAACTGTTAACGCCCTTTTCTACTGTAGCTCACCTCAAATTTTGCCCTGGAATAATTTGCTTCGCACAATAGCTCTGCTGTTTTTTTCTTCCAAGTTTCTGACATACATAATTACCCTCACGTTAGTTGCATCTGTGTGGAATTTTTTGTTTTAGCATGTTTATGACGACTATTCAATTCAATTCAGGGGGAAAGAAGGAAATAGTCGGTTAGTCTAATTTTTCTGTTTAAGATTTTGATCTGATTGAAGAATAAACTCTAGAGTGAAAGACAACGTGAATAACAGCAGGAGAATTTTCTATGGGCTATAACCTTAAGAAGTCCTTGGAATTCGCTGAGTTGAAGTAAGAAGTTAGTCCTCACACTTCTTCCATTCTTGGTTCCGGCAGCTCAGTGTTCATAAAGCTAGAAATCACAGCAAGTTGAAGGAACCTGGGCTGTGGGTGATGGAATCATCATCATCAGGATCAACCAAGAGGCCTCGAGCCACTGGTAATGGAGCCCAAGTGCCCTCATGCTTGGTTGATGGGTGTAATTCAGACCTTAGTAAATGCAGGGATTATCACCGACGCCATAAAGTATGTGAACTCCACTCTAAGACCCCAAAGGTCACAATTAGGGGTCAGGAGCAACGGTTCTGCCAGCAGTGTAGCAGGTAAGAATTTGGATGCCTATTAATATCTAATCCAATAGAATTTATCTAGTGTGTTTTCCTTTTCATTGTGTAAGCTATATCTATACTGTTCTGCAAGTATAATTTGACTTCTCCTCCCTTATTGTTTGATTAATTGTCTAGGCATTTGTTTGTTTCTGATCCCTTGTTTCTTGAGTCAAATTTAATTCTCTAAGCTTATATTAAGTATTCATAATAAAAGTTGACTAGGGTGTTAGGTTGCTGGCTAAAAGCATCCAAAGGTACTGGACATTTGATTGAGATTACACATACCTTACTCATGGTTTAAGGGGATCAACTCTCGACTTCATGAGAACATCCCGGCGGGCTGCTCAGCATTTGCTGCATTACATTGTAATTATAGAGTCCCATTGGCCTCTGGTATGCAATATGCCTCAAAATTGAGGAACCATTATTTGCTGAACTTTTTTGTGTTGTTCAGTTGTTGCTGAGCCATTTCCTTTGACATGATGTTCAAAAGTGAGTTCTACATATGAAAATCTACCTCCTGTTGTGGCGAGGAAATCAGAAGGTGCAAGGAACTATTTTTCTGTGGCTATCCCCACTTTTTTTTAAAAAAATAAAAAATAAAAGAACCACTTCCTTTATTCTTCTCAACTTCTTCAAGTCTCTGTACATGAGGAATGAAGATTAGGAAGAGCCAAAATATCTTTTGACTCGACAAAAAACAGAGAGGGAGAGAAAGAAGAAAGAAGTTTCCCTAGTGATGTGATAAACTGCGACAACAAACACCAAACACTGGTCAATCAAAGAACTGGACTTGTACAAGGGAGTCAAGTGATGAGAATAATTTTATATTTAGCTGGAGTAGACCAAGGCAGTCAAAGTTCCCCTAAGGTTAAGTTAGGCGTGAGATCCATGTAGCATCTGAATCGATCTCTAGGAGTCCTCTTAGCTGCACATATTGTTTGTCTTTGTAATGACCTTTAGCTATTTGCAATCTCTAAAGAATTAACCATATAATTGACTGTGTTCACAATTTGCACTCCCTGATAAGTATTGTTTGGTTGCTCCTTATTACATACTCTGTATTTCCCTATATGCTTAGTTTATGGTCATCGCTCTTCAACATTACCTAGGTTCCATTCCCTGGGTGAGTTTGATGAGGGAAAGCGGAGCTGCAGGAAACGTCTTGATGGACACAACCGACGACGTAGAAAGCCTCAACCGGATCCTCTGTCCTTAAATTCAGAAAGGCTCCTCTCCGGCTACCAAGGTCTAAATTCTTGATTTGTTTGTCTCTCACAATTGCGCGCACCCCCCCACCCCCCCCCCCCCCAATTCCATTTGGGTGCAGGTTCTCTTTTTGCTGTTTTTAGGGCAAGAGTTAAGATATCATACTTATAAATAAACTTGATTGTCCCAGGCACCAGAATCTTAACATTCAGTAGTCCGCAAATATTTCCACAAGGACCTGTGGTGAGCTCTTCTTGGCTTGGGGCTGTTAAAGCTGAGACTGATGCTGCTGTGGTTTACAACAACTATTCACAGTTGAACTTCAGTGATAGAAAAAACCCAATTCCTGACTCTTTATGCCACAACTACAAAGGAGGAAAGCAGTTCCCATTTTCACAAGGCCCTAGTACCTCTCTCCCTGGAGTTTCTGTCTGCCAACCACTTCCGGATGCAAGTTTTGCATCCAGCAATACTAGCAGCAGCCAGAAAAACCGAGTCATCGACTCTGACTGTGCTCTCTCTCTTCTGTCATCAACACCAGCTGAGACTCGGCAGGTTGGTTTGAGCCAAATGGTGCAGTTCAACTCAGTCTCTTCGGCTCAGTCCTTGGTCCCTGGTCTGCACTACAGTATGCTAGGAATGGAGGGTAGGGCAGTTTCTGCTGCTTTGGTTAACGAGTACAGTAGCAATGCCAACGTCCATTGCCACGGTATGTTTTCCATTGACCCTGATGGGTCATCTGCAAGCGGACCTCACCAAACACATTCCTTCTTGTGGGAATAGTATACGCCATATAGACTAGCTTTCCTTTTGGGATCGCTTGATTCTGCTCGTAGCGGATGAAAATCTAAACGTGAGATGTCCCATGTTACTCCCAGGTATTGATGGTGGCTAAAGAAGTGGTGGATTCTAAGATGCTATGTCTACGTGTTGTATTCTTTCCCTGTAGAGAATATAAGCTCGCCTAAAGCGGCTTTAGATGTTACTCTTTATACGAGCTATCTTGGTGATTTCCACGACGACGATTTAGGTTTTTCTGAATTGGAATATTATTTGGAACGTTAGAAGATGCGTCCGCTTTAACAACTTCCAAAAGGGATTACACGATCTAATTAGTTTAGGCCATTTCAAGAGGAACACGTTACTGACTTGTCTTGTCTAGAGGGAGAAGTGGGTTGAATTTTAGCGCTATTGATTGAAGCTCGATACTCCCAAGTATGAGAGATTTTACCCAATTACCCCTCTACGTCCACAATGACCAAAATGACTAATCATGTGAATACCGTTCTTATTGCCCAAAATATATATATATATATATATATATATATAGTTGCTTCTAATTCCAGACGGTCACCCTGATATCAGTGCCTAATCACCTAAGCCAAGCATAAGTGTCAATTTTCAGTGACGAGAATGATCAGTGGGTTCGAAGCAAGGGCGATGAGGGAGCAGTGGATTGTGGTGGAGTCCTCTACTTGGGAGGATTTGAGCCATACGAGATGGGTGCCGTCCTGCCGATCGACATGACAGATTGCGAAACTGGGGTGATGGCATACAATGTATGACCTTATGGGGGTCGGTCGGACTCAATATGTCGGGTTGCGGAAACCAGACGTGACAGCTGACTCGACCTTGTCGAGTTCCCATTTTCCTAATCGACTCACCCAGACCACGTTAAAAGCGACCGGTTTCAGTTGGTTGGGTGGTTGAGTTGATTTCTGGGTCTTTTATCAAGCCCCTAAACCATACGAGGTGAAGGATTTTGGACGAAATCTCTAAAACCACTCGTTTTCCGATGATGCTGACCACTCCCTATAGTTGCTGGCCTCCACTGTGGGCCATCAAGTCCTGGCAATAGCTCTGTGCTATCATTTTTCAGTTGCCACCCTTGCCATAGTTTGCCACGACCAGGGACGGATTCAACGGGAGTTAGCAACCCTCGGTGCCACACAAATCTGTCAAATAAGTACAGATTTATTTTTTTTTTGTTGTGGGGGGGTGTTTTTCCTGCTAATAATGGTTCCACAAGAAATCTAGTGTGGTCCGTTTCACCTATGAAATTTGCCTGAAATCCTATTTGCAAAAGAAAGAGGACAGTTGCATTAATCAAGAGGATTAGCACATTAAAGGGTACATAATAGTACAACAAGATAACTAATCGCTTATATCCAAACATTCATAGGAAACAAACACAATCAAAAGCCCAATTCAGAACAGCCTACCAAAAGAAGAGATAAATGAACAAGGCATTGTGTTCCTCGAGAAAGTTTGGTACAAAACTTTCCTGTGTGGTCTTTTCATATGCAGTAACCAGCAATTGGTTGTTGAGTAATTCAAATTTATTACAAACGATCATCTTAAATTCTGAATTACTATCTACGTTCTTGGATCATAGTCTTTTGCTTCTCAATAGACAACAGGTAACATCAGATCAAATATACTTCTCTGCATTGTTAAAAACAGAACAAAAACAAAAAAGAGAAGGATAAAGCAGGGGTGCTAGCTAGGCGGTGGAAATCTTTTGCAAGGGTGGCTGACTGAGAAGGGGCGGTGCTATCTGCTGTTGACCGTCCCCAACTAAAGTGATAACAAGGAAGTTCTTAGGTGCGGATTATGCACGGTTGATCCCATAGCATATTTGCTCATCCCAATGGTGTTTACACGGCGGTGAAACGAGTTGTGTAGTAATCTGTCATCAGTGACAAATGAGACGATCGAATAAAGCCAAACCATAATGGACTCTTTCGGTTTGGGTCGAAGTTACCTCTGATTCTTGTTACTCTTTTTTCAAATTACCAATTTCGAATCAAAGATTAAGATACCCGCGTCACCGACATCCTCGGTGAGATCTTCCAACAGCAGAACCTTAATTTTTTCAATTTGTTGAAACAACAATGGAAAACTTAGAAGGCAAAGCAAATGAGAACCACCAAATCACTTTATCTCAACAAGCATGATTGTGCCCCCCCCATATAGACTCAGAAAAGCCCAAATCTACTGGCTAATTGATTGTGTCATATCACTAATCAAAAAGAGAGAAAGAAGCTGCCCATATCTTTCTGGTTAGCTGTGAAAGCATCATCAACAAATAGTTTTCAAAGCTTTTTAAACAGAAAGATGTGAACGTAGATTATCCAAATTCCAAACCATTCATTATCTAGGACTAAGGAGGATCCTTGTCTTTTACGCTTCGGTATAATAAATCAGTGGGCCCACTAGAGGTTTCATGTCTATCTCAAGCAAGCTACTTACTTTTAACCCATTATTCGTTGCACTCGGATTTCATAAGGCACCCCACATCACCACCTGCAAGAGCAATTACATCATCTAGAAAAAAGCTTCAGGAATAAGATGTCATTTATTTCATACGACAGATGCGGTGGGCAACCTGTATAAATAGCTGAGGTGCCTCTAGCAATTGGGTATAGCTATCTCATCCTCTTGTTCTTCTCTATAATCCTCTAATCCAGTACCCAAATGGAAAGAAACGGCCAGAAAAGAAGACTAGGCTTCATGAAAAGCATATTTCGAGCTTCCAAGCCTGTTTCGGCTCTGCGATGCAGCAGCAGCAAGGTCAAGCCAAACCCCCCTAGCCAATTCGGCCATTGGGGGGTCCAAAAGGAAGAGAACCTCGTTAACCCCTCGTTAATGCCAAAGCCTTATTCCTCAGCAGCAAAATCACTTGCCGGTCTCAATGGCACCATTACCGGAGATGTCCACGCAGGCCCTACTGACCGTGCAGCTAGCGGTGAAGAAAACGTGGACATGAAAGCTGCCAAGTACATATCAAACGTTCGAGAGCGTTTCAAGCTTGTAAATGTTGATTTGGATCAGAGGATGTACCAGGAAATGCGCTAGCTAGTCATGGTCACCTGATTCCTAGTTCCACATCCAAAAAGAAGAAGAAAAAACAACTCACAGTACTGTCTGATCCAGGATTAATTAGTAGCGATAAATATAGATTTAAAATAACAAATCATGCATTGAATATGAGTACTCTTTTATCCTAGTTGTATGTCTTAAGTGATGTTATGTGTACCGATTCAATGCTTTGAGTTTGAGCTGTAGTTTGTTTGAATGTTTGTGATCAAATGTAGTCGTTTAATCTTGTCTCATCGTCACTCGTGATGTATATCTACGTTAAAGCTTTGCGAGTACATTCTGACCACCTTTTTTCTTTTCCTTTCGCAAAAAGAAAAATGTCCTAAGAAACTTCACAGCATGACAGATATTGCCATTGCTTTTGCCGATCTGAGTATCTATGCCAAAAAGCAAACTTATAATGTTGCGATCAATGCATAAAGAAAAAGAAAAAGGCGTTTTTCTTGATTGTGGATTGGAAGATCCAAAGCGCGCAGGAAAAAAAATAATACATATATATACATTGAAAATTAATCATATATCTCCTTTGGCATATGCATCTAGCTAGTGATGTACTGCCTGCATGCGTCACAGACTTGCAAGAATGCTCAGAATAACGGCATCTACTTGGAGCATATAGCTAGCTAGCTTGGTGTGAAATTTCGAATATGTTCGAACCTAACTAATCACAAAAGTTGAAATGATCGTCTCTTCTGCTACTACACTGATTATTAACCTGTTAGCACTTTGAGAGACCTCACCCTACAAATTAGCTCAAACGAGAGAGAACGTCCCAAAGCATATAAACCCTACAATGGTATGACATTTTATACTATCGCGCCATAGGGAATGGATTCTATACTCTCAAATGCTCGAAAATAGAAATCTTGCTAGTAAAGTTGCTAGTGAAGTGGAGTTGTTAAAGTTGATTAATTCCCGAAAATGACATTGAATTGTTAAAATGGAAGCAGTTCTAATCCACCACTTGAGAGATCGACACAGATCATTGATGGGATTCTTCCTAATTTAGTCGTATCTGGCAGAGGATTAATGGGGCATGTTTCTTCATGATCTACTGGAATTCTTAGATATATATAGTATAGGGCGCGACGCCACGAGCATGCACGCTTGCAAAATATTAATTTACTCGAGCTTTTCATATCATTATACGATTGGTTTAATTCTTTTTGTCCCCTGTACGATCGATTCTTGGAGGCAGAAATATATGACTCTGTCTTCGAACGGTCAACTGTTAACGAAGTTATTTTCTATTTCGTACAACCTACAAAGACGTACGAGGTTGGACATTAGAACTAATTTCCAAGTACACAAATTTTCACTCGTACGTACGTTTTAGAAATTTCAATTCAATCGAAGCAATTGACTACGATCTCCCGATCACATGCTACGCTAATCCATGGGATATTATCTGACACGTTGAAGATAAAATATTTATTTCCTTTGATTTCTTGGATATTTGTGGGTCCCCTCAAATAAAATGAAGAATATTCTACGGAAAATAATTACGGGAAAAGACAGCGAGGCTTCGGCCACGAACTGTTTTTCAGAGTCCTGAGCATCAAACTTAGGGGAAGTTCGGTTTTTAAATTTCTTGAATCCACGTAATACATATTACTTAAAAACAACTACAATACATATATCAATAAAATTAATAATACTTAAAAATTCTTAAAATACTACCAAACCGAACAACTTCTAATTTCTGATAGCTCGGAAGCTACGGCATCAAGTCTTTTCCTTCTTTAATCTTTTATTTAATAATTATTTTTCATTTTACTCACCCGTATATAAATTCTCACCGAATCTTTTCCTTCTTCCCACAAACTGTTCTTTGCAATTGTTTCAAGACCGATGTCTTCTGCATCAGTGCATTGCACTAGAGCTCCTTTTGTTTGGGTAAGAAGGGTTTGTAAATTGCTAAATAAAAATTAAAAATTTTTGCAAAAATAAAAAAGAGAGAGGTGTTTGTAAATGCATATAAATATATGGCAATTCCCTTAAGGTAAAGAAAACAAAATAATTATTACTAAAAATAAAAGGTAATGTTCATAAGTCAAAATCAATCTCGCCCTCTTAAGTTTTAAAATGGTAATTTAGGCATTTTATGTTTCGAACATAATCAATTCTCGTCTTACATTTGAAATAGCCATCAAGTAAGACTAAAAACATGTCAAATGATCAAAATGCTCTTTTATGAAAATTTTTATAAAAAATTAAGAAACAAATTAAAAATAAATAGAGTTTTTTATTTTTATTTAAAAAGCATTACTTTTTTATATATCATTTCTTTATTTTTTAATGAAATTTTTAATATTTCTAGTAATTTTATTTTAGAAGGGTATTTCGATCATTTTGTATGTGATTTATAAGTCATTCCAAACAGAAGGCAAGGATTCATCATGTTCAAAATCTAAGGGATCAAAATTCCTGCTTTGAAACTTAAGAAAGCCAAATTGATTGTGACATATAATTAGGAGGCCTACTATAACATTACCACTAAAAACAAAATAAATAAATAATAATTTAATTAAACAAATTTAGATTCGTATAAACTTTTAGAAGTTGTATCGGTAAGGGATATATTATTTACAATTTTTAAATATTCTCGATTTATATTTTGAAAAAAAAAAAGACACTATTCAAATAATTTTACAGGACCATCACATAGATCACTTTACTCGTCTCTGTAATAATGCTTATTTCATTTCGAGTTGGAAGTTGAACCACTTCATTTCCTCCCATTTACAGGGCAGCTGATAGTGACATGCGTTGGAAGAATATGACAATTTCATTTGGCTTCCATGTGACTGGGCCCTGCGACACCATCTCTCATTGGTCATACAGGCGCACTATGGCAAGGAAGCTTATCAGCCTGCTACTCTCAACTTGGTTTTGCAGCAGTAGTATTGGACCTAGGTTTCAAGGAGTTTACTGATTCTACTTCAATTGTTTTGCAGCAGTAGTAATGGATATCATAAACTACCGAAAAAAGACCTAGGTTTCAAGGAGTTTACTGATTCTACTTCAATTGTTTTTCAGTGGCGAAGGTTACCCACCCATCAACGTGCCCTCTAAATCAAGATATATCTTTCAGCTTAGACATATTTCGACTAATTCTGAGATCTGTGCAATATTCTTTTCGTTCCACACAAACCAGACTAAAGCCCTTAAAAAGTGACCTCAAAAGCCAAAGAGTTGGTAGCAATTCAAATTGTAGTCACTTTGAAGTTTTAATTTGTTGTTGTCAAGTTGCTGATTCATGTGTTGTTTGTTTAAACTTTACCCCCAAACCCAGTGGCGGAACCAGGATTCCAAACAAAGGGGGTCGAACTCTTAAAAAATGAAAAAAAAAAATTTTTTTTAACTAAGTAATGCAAAAAATTATTTTAGAGTTAAAATATCAAAAATTAAGGACTAAAAATATTGAAATATGTATCATACTATTTGCTGATACTGAGAGGTGACAATTGGATCCTACAGGACTGCATATTCTGAAAACGATGTAAAATAGCTTCTTTCTAAATAGTTTTAAAAATTTCTCTCTCGATATATACCACCAAACTATCATTCATCCATTCATCTTCTATCTTATTACGCAACTCAATCTTGATAAACTTCATTGCAGAGAACACTCTCTCAACAGTTGCAGTCGCAACTGGTAAGACCAATGCCAACTCAATTAGCTGATAAACCAGTATAACACTCCAAAATTTCTTTTGCCCCTTTATAGCACAGATATTGTTGATGCTTGTCTATCTCCAAGCTTACAAGTCTTTTAACGGTTATATTGTCTATTGTAGCAAAACTTTTAGGGGAAACATGATACTGTGTTATGTGCGATTTCTAAATTATTACATTATCATGTTTCGAAGGGGTAACACTGATTTGCAACATTGGGAAGACGGTGGAAAGATCTTTTAGCAACAATAGCACAGGAACATGGTGGAGACATTTGTGCCCTTGTGTCAGTTTTAAGAACAGGATGTTTAAATGGACTTTGCTCTGAGATGGAAAAGCTACTAACAGACAATCTAGATGAGAACTTGTTTTTGGGCTCAAACAACCCTTAGAATTTTATGCTTAGATTTGCTATATTTTTCTCTTTGTTTTTGATATTTAAATTCAAGTGTGACCCACACGAGTATGCAATTCAAGCATTAACAAGAAGACAAAGATGTTTATTTTTGGATATTTCCTTCAGCCTTCCCTCTCATATAAAATCTTTGGGCATATCAGGCCTGTTTTAGTTTTACGTGATACATCTTGTCTGATTCTTGTCCAGGCTAGTGCATTGATGCTTGCTGACAATGACATTTGTTACATTGATGAATTTGACAAGATGAACGTCAGAGATCAGATACTTCACATTTTGGTTTGTTTAAATTCACATATGATATTATGCAAAGAGCAATATCTCGGCATATCTTATTTTTTAATGAACTGGAAGGTGGCAATTCATAAGGCCATGGAACAACAGACAATAAGTATTACAAAAGCTAGGCTGGCGTGGATAGTTGGGGGGGGGGGGGGGGGGGGGGCGCTGGGCTTAGCAGACCTTAAAAAAAAAAAAAAAAAATTGAGAGATTTTTCTGTCCCTGTGTGGTGCCGCCCCTGCCCAAACCCAAAGGATAAGAAGGTACATCAGCTGATAAAAGAGCTATCGGGAGGTAATAATGGTTCAAGTTTGTCTCGTTTTCTCTGATTTACGATCTTCCATTTTTAGATGCTGAGAAGCTCTGCTGAGGAGGAAATGGTATCAGATATAATTGGGACATCTACCTTCAGGCACCTTTCCAACCAGCTCAATTATGTATGTCACATGAACCATACAGACAGTTCAATAACATTCCTTGTGGTTCGTTGATGAGAGCGATTCGCAGATATATAATTGTTCCCAAGTTGTGTCCAGCAAGATCCAGATAAATCCTTCTAATTTTGGCCTCAGATAAAGCAAGTTTGACCCTTACAGACTTCGACACTAATTGAAGAGGAGGAGAAGGACATTAGACCCGAATGAAACTTTTCTTTGATCGAGATAAGTGCTCCAATGGGGGAATCTATAAAGTCCCCGTTCACTTACTGAACCTTCCATGTGGTGGTTGAAATTAAGGGGTCTAATATTGGCAGTAGTACGGGTGATGAAAGCCAGCCAAAGTTACTTCCGGCCTTCTCATAAAGTTCTCTGGGTTTGTTGAACCATTATTGCCTCCACCAGTGTGCTCAATACCCCATGAAGCCTTTGCTTTTACCAAAGTGTCTTCACCACCACCGCAAGTAGCACGGCCAAAACCAAGGGGCGGTTTCAAGTGGTAGACTGAAACAAAAGCAAGGTGACCTGCAGAGACGCAACCAAAGCAAAGAAAATGTGGTCACTGGTCAGTGTTTCTAAAAGTGATGAGAGGACGTGACTAGAACCCCACTAGAGTGTGAGTTCCTCGAGGAGGAAGATTACCAAATTTGGAATGAGGTCCACGTGTTATAATGATTGACTTTGACATCTGTCCGCCCTAAAATGGTAAGAAATCTGACATTAGGCCCTCACAACATTCATCTTTAGCCGCTGGATACACCATCAGTGCACTTCCTGGTCCCCCACCGTCCACCGCATTGCCACTTACCCTTCCAACTTCCAAGGCCTTTTGCTTTCCCGGTCTTCTTATTCTTGACTTTTGAACTAATTTCTGATTTAGGCACCATCCACGTAGATAATCTGAGCCTTATTTGTTAGACTAATGAGTTTGGTGATGTTTGGCTACGTGAAAAATTGGAATTTTTTTTTTAAAAAAAAAAAGAATTCTCAATCGAAGTTTAAAATTTTATAAAAAAATTCAATATAAATTCCAATACTTTCATGATACAAAATAATATTTTTTTTTGAAAAAAAAATGCATCAAAACTTCTATTTTTCACTAAATTCTAATATTTTTTTATTAAAAAATTTCATTAAATTATTTTTCTGAACGTCTTTTTTTAAACTACAATAAAAATTAATTTACGATCAAATATTTTTTTTAAAAAAATTTACCAAATTTTTATAAACTTTAATAAAAATTCGAAATTAATCTACCTAAATATTCACCACAATCAAATGTTCTAATTTTAATTTTTTTTTTGGCAACCGAACATCATTTTAAAGTGTCCAGATGATGAACTTAAACAAACTATTACCTCAATGAAATGTAGGTAACTGTTGGCGTAATCAATCGCCTAAACTGCATGCCCCTTGGAGCGGCCTGCTTGAATTGAATCATCAACTTCTATACATAATTGACTCTGTAATATTCCTTATTTTCACCAAAGAATTGCAAGGGGTACAATCTTTCACGTTTTTAGCTCAAAATTTTATGTCCAGTACTGTAGAACATGCAGCGTACGATACGGATAGGTATCATTAAGATCAAGAGCAAACTTCGGTTAGAGAAGTCATGAGTTAAAAATGCCAAATGTTGGAAGTGGACTTTACAGTGACCCCGTGATGGTGATGAACTTCTTGCTTTCCTTCTGTAAAATGAAATCTGGCTCTTTTGAGAGATTGACAAAAGAAATCTGCACAGTGGCCCATTCTGATCGATGATGGAAGATTTTCGCAATAAAAGCGATGGGAAGTGGTCAGAAGTCGCAATCAAATGGTGACTCATTTCGGTGCTCAATTTTTCAATGTCTAGGCCTACGTACCTGACCCTCCCTCTTCTCTCTCTCTCACCCTCTTAAAATAGTTTCTACTTTTCTTTCTTTCTTTCTACCTCTTTTCTAAAATTCATCTCTTATTTCTCTACCGCTTTTGTCTCTTACTATTTATACTATTCAGATTTTCTCTCAATGGCCTCTATCTTTTCTCTCTCTCTCTCTCTCATTATTTTACCTCATATACAGAAAATAACAAAATCCATATTTAACGTTTGAAATACAACAAATTTTTTGCTTTGCACACAAAAGAAATTCCTCTTCAAAGTTAGAATTCTAAATGTTATTGCATTTAATTATTATTATCTTTTTTTTTTTCTAAAAACAAACTCATTTCATTATTATTGTCTAATTAAAATATTGTTGATCTATTTTTTTTCTAAACAAAATATTATTATTGCTCTATTATTGTGTGTACCTATGTTATTTTGGTTAGATTTTAACATTACTTTGTGTCTTTATCAATATCTTATGAGCCATTTATTCCGAAGATTTTAAACTTTTGATTATATTCGGCCGCACAAGGTTTTAGTACTGATATAATAATTGATAATTTTTACTCGTTGTAGGAATGTCTGGTTCAATTAGTATAATTTATTAAAATTTAGCTTTTACACTTAAGTTAAAGTGTATAATTTTTTTTTAAAGTTTTAAAATACCTTGTAACATTTTGATTATGCTTATTTTGATTATAATAAAAATTTGAAGACCCTAGAATTAATTGATGTACATGTAAGATGACCTCGACACCTAGTTAGAAAAAAAAATTTAAGTAAAAATTATATTTGGCCTCCCCTAAGGACAAATACTGGCTTCGTCCTTGCCTGCATATATATCAAATATTCTTTCTGATGTGCAAACCTTTTTCTCTTACTTTGAAACATAGAAGGCTCTAGTACTGTTGTAATTCCCACATTAGTTAATTCTCACCATTATGTCGAGATTTGGAACAAACAAAGACGGGATCTTTTCCCAGCAGAAAAGCTTGAAGAAATTAAAGTATAGGCCTTACCCCCAAATTAAATAAACACCTAATCTATATCTAGTCCTGTCCCCCCCCCCCCCCCCCCCCCTTGATTGAGATCCATCCTGTCTTGGTACTTACTTTCTTACTTTCTATGCAAGCTGTGATGATGTCTTTTTTACTTGGAAATAAAACATTGTACATCTTTTATGTAATTTAACTCACAAGATACCTCTTCTAGCTGGACGAACTATATTGAAAGGTAGACGTAAGTTTGAATTCTACCAATTGCGAGTGACTTTTTGATTAACCCTTACACGTGTTGTGAAACCGATGCATGCGATGATAGCACTCGTTGGAGGATCTCTCTGATCAATGGATTGAGGGGACGTTAGCCATGAGGGAGGTCTTCCTTAATAATTAGTCCTTAAAAAAAAGTTCAGATTAATCCAAATTTACACATACAGCAAACAAATGCTAAACGTTGCTCTACCGAGATCAAAGATAAGGTCCTAAGGACTAGCTAGAATCTAGAAACTGAGCTATAGGTCGAGGCTGGTTTTATCTTGTAGTGCAGCTAATGACTAAACCCTCTGCCCGCAAGGATTTATGAGAACAACAAGAAAAATGACATTGAGATGGTTTTCTTGTAAGGGAAGAGTTACTACGTATATATACTCATTGCTTTTTGAAATATTCGCGGATGGGATTTACAAATTACTCCAAGCCTTCAACAGTCTTTTTTGTTTTTAATAACGCCAATAGGCTTTCATTGTATATTAAAATTATGGATTAAATACACTTTGCACCCTCTAACTATGGAGGTCTTGACACTTTGCATCCTAATCTATTATTTTTATCACATTGCACCCACTAGCCATTGATTTTAGACACTTTGCACAATCTCTTAAAATTTTCGGTTAATTTGGATGAAAAATTATTTTTTGATATGTGAAATGACAATTTTCTCCTCATATTTTTTTGACAATAACCATTTTATGAGGATAAAATTGTAATTTTAAGACCAAAACATAGATTTCCATCCAAATTGACGGAAAATTTTAACAAAGGGTCCTATTACAGCATGTAGAGTCATACGCTGTAGTGTCGTAGAATATTTTATGCTGATGTGATGCATAATGCTTAGTCAGCTACACAGCTAGTCTCATGAGCGCTGGAGTTAGTTATTCACAATTGCTTTTCTCTCTCTCTCTCCTGTGCACACGGCTGAGCCTCTCTCAGGCTCTATGTCATTGCTCTTGCTACGTTGCAATCGTGATAGGAATTTTGTTAGAATCTTAGACAGGATATTTTATGCTTTTACATTCTTTGGCAAGAGTATATAACTTCATTTCGTAGATTGCATTGATTCCAATACAAGCAGAGATAACTTTCTCCCTAACACTGCATCTGCTCTCTTCTCTTTTCTCTTGTTCTACGAATTCTTTCAGATGTAAAATGCTTGAAATCAATAATTAGTAGATACAATGTGACAAAAATAATAGATCATTATACAAAATGTCAAGGCCCCCAAAACTAGTGGGTGAAAAGTGTATTTATCCCTAAAATTGTAATGCAAAATATATCATAAAAAAATAAAATCAATTATGGATCCAACCAAACCAGCGTGCGAATTAAAACTACCGGGACCCAAAATGGAAATGGAAAAGCTTGCCGAGTTCCTGAGGTTGGGACCTTCTTCATTCAAGTTGCCGTAATTGGTCCCCCTCAGTGTGTTTGAAACTAAGCTTTCGCAGAGGTACTAAGATCAGGTGGAGCCCATCACCCATGTGGTCTCGATTGTCTCCATTCACTGCGTTTCAGACTTTGATGTGCTGTTATTGGTTGGTAGCCCAGCAATGTATAAAGTTCCAGTTGGATTGTATGGGATTTTCCATCTCCCCTCGTACACGAGTCAAAATTTAGCAGATACCGAAAAGATTAAGCACTCGATAATAGAATATCGTCCCTTACACGATCTTTCATGCTCTCTTTTTGGGAGGTTGTCAACATTAAGAAGCTCTACGCGAGCTAGCAACCAATCTGTTTTTCTGATTTAATTTGCGTGCCCCTCCCATTATCAAAGTTCTAAACGTGCGTATCTCTATTTCTAGCAAAATAAAATAAAGTTTCGAAAACACGTACGGCTCGGAAACCCTACGTATAACATGCGCACTGCAACGTCTCAGCGCGCGCGCGGTAGTGAATTTATCACCAACGATGTTAGTGTACAGCAGTCCATGCAGAATAAGGTGAATCCAAATCCTCCTCTTATGACTTATCATAAGGATCCTTCAAATTAGCCACACGCGTATTGTCAAATCTACCTAAATATGAGGCACTTGTCTGTAAAGGGTACACGTGATATATAACCTGTTTCTAATTAAGCTGTAAAACTTGTTAAGCACAACCGAGAAAGGGAAAATTTGATTCCTACTCAATTGTACCGTTAAACCGCCGTTCCATCTAAAATCAATTAATATCAAGAGAGCATTACTTAAATTTTTTATGTCATTCAACGTCATATTTAACAAGTTTGTTCTAAAAGTGTTGACAGCAACATTGTGAAACTCCAACACTACTATCGTCCTTGCATGTTATTTTAATGTCCAAAAAACTATAGGCCTAGGCGATTTCCAAACTTCTTTGCATACCACTGGAAGAAACATATATCATATTTACTTTATTGAAATTCGAGTGCTCTATATATATGTGTAATTTGTGATTATCATATAAATGAAGGTGAACAGTGCCATTAAGGTTCCTTAAAAAAATGATATTATATATATATATATATATATATAGAGAGAAGAGAGAGAGAGAGAGAAAAAGAAAGAGAGAGGGACGGAGCATCTTCTTCATCTACCAGAGTTAATAGAAAATCAGTAATATGTTGTCATTCGATCATACATATTATACGTATGAATTTTATAGCTAGGGCCTAGTAGGAGTACAAGTAACCGTTAAGATTTGAGTAGCTTTATTCTCAAGAAGGAACTATGAGGGCATTTCCGTGAAATTAAGGAACATAGGAATCACGAAAGTTCACCTTCTTAATGTTAGGTCACATGATTACCCGAACCCGAAATTGTCAGGTGGATTATCAGAAGTACTTCACTTCATATCTCGACACGTAGCACTGCCCCATTCATTGCCTCCCCTGCCCTTTTTAAGGTTTCTCCTATTTTCCTCTTTTCGTTTTAATCTCCTGCTTCTCACGTGCATACTCCCCTCGCCTCTTAACCGTTCGATCCCCAGCCAATTTACATCAAGCACGCCCATGACGCTCTCGGCCAAAAAGGCTTCCGTACAGCTTCGCGGAAGCAGATCTGCTCAATTTTAATTCGCTTTGTTTAGAGTGCCATATCATTGTTAGTGCCTTAAACCAAGCAAAGTTTCCAAGATCCTAAGCAGAGGCTCGTATAGCTGATCACAAGTTATATGAGAGGAGAAATAGTATAAATTGAGACACAAGCAGAGAACGAGAATACCTTTTTGATTTCTGTATCTCTCTGTACCAAGAGCATATTTTTGCTTGTGGGAAAATGGGGAGGGGGAGAGTGGAGCTGAAGAGGATTGAGAACAAGATCAACAGGCAGGTGACCTTTGCTAAGCGAAGGAACGGACTTTTGAAAAAAGCCTACGAGCTTTCCGTCCTTTGCGATGCCGAGGTTGCTCTCATCATCTTCTCCAATAGAGGAAAGCTGTACGAGTTTTGCAGCAGTTCAAGGTATACACCAAAACAACAAAACCCACTTTTTCACCCTCCCAAACACGAAAGGCAAACCAAAACCCCAAGAAGAAGAAACACTTCCTTTTCTTATAAACTCTCTTATTTTTCTCCCCTCGGTCTTTCTCTTAGATCTCCAAGTTGATTTTTTGAAAGAGATAAAAAGTTGTATTTTTTTTGGGGCGAAGAGTTTTTTGCCGTTTTAGTGAATGTCTCCGCGTTTTTAGCAGGTTGAGTGCTTCGGTGTTCGTATTCCTGTTAGATCTGCAACTGGAAAGCCATAAAGAGAAGATCACTGTTGTATTGACTCCATTTCGTGTTATCTCTGTTCTTCTTTTGTTTTTAAAAGTCTCTGCCTTTCATTTTCTTTGCTTTCCCTTCTTTCGCTCTCACTTTAAAACCTGATTTTTTTTCCGTTTCTTTTGATTTTCATTTTTTCGAGTGATCTGAGAATCTGATCTCATGTCACTCAGATGTGTCTTGCACTGCCTCTAGTTTCTTTTAAAGGAGTCAGAAATTCATTTTGATTCAATTAAGCTTCAAGTGCTTTTTGGTTTTCTTAAGCGGCTTTACGGCTTTTCATAACCCTTTTCCGTTCTTTTCGTCTCATTTTCTTCCAAGAACCAAACGAAGGAAAGTTATATCTTGAGAAGATCGTTTCTCTTCCTGTTTAACTGGAATTCTTCCTTCTTAGCTTCCCGTCGTTTAATTTTCTCATACACATCAACGTTTATGAACTACTCATCTGCCATCTCTCTCTCTCTCTCGTTTTGCACGACAATTTTTCCATGTCCAGGGCGCAGGCGAGAGTCCTCTGAGTTTAGGGTGTCATCTTCAGTTTAGGGTTTTTATGTCTCTCCGTCTCTCTGACAAACAACCTTTTGTCTCCTTTCAGATCTCAATTCATGTCAAGAATGACTTGTTTTCGAAATCTACTACTAATTTACCTGCGATCTCCTATAACCTTCGCTTTTCCCCAAAATACCCTCGTGACCAGTAATTCCAAAACATATTTTGTATATTAAACTGGTCTTAGGGCATTGTGTTCCTACAAGCAATATGGGAAAAAAGAAAAAATAAACAATCAACAAAAGTTTGTTCTATGAGTTTCAGGTAGTGTATATATATGGAGACGTAGGATAGGAGATTAATTTCTTCTCTGAATCTCGATTTTATGGAGTATATACCCACGTGGAATCAAGTACTAGCTAGGATATCTATATATCCCTCAACAGGATCTGGATTTATTTAAAGAGACTAAGGCATGTTTTGCATGACCAAGTCACTGGCGTACTTATTTATTTATCATTTTCCTATAACTCCTGTCGTACTTATTTTCGAGGGCAACAGACATAATTATCTATTTTTCTGCTTTAAGTAGCTGCCAAGAGTGGAGTAATTTTGTTTATCTTTATAGCAAAAACGCAAATTCTTACTGCTTAGTGACTAGAAAGAACATATGCTTAATTATTGGCTGCTGTTACATATGATCATCCATCTTGTGCTAATCAAGTATCTTTTATGGTGTCTGCAGTCCCAAATTTTGATTCGTGGAAATTAGTGAAAAAGTAGAGAGATAGATGATTTGAGTGAAATTTTTTATGTTTATTATAATGAAAAAATGATTTGATGGGAGAGAGAAGATTATTTTATAGTTATTTTATTGTTATTTTCTGGATTGAAATTGGTTTATGAGAATTTATGAAAAAATGGAGAGGGATGACTTGAGTGGATTTTTTTATATTTATTGTAATGTAAAGAGATGATTTGATGGAGAAAAGAAATAGTTATTTTATTATTATTTTTTTGATCAAAATTTTAGAATGACCAAATTTTGGGATGCAAACACCAGCCGGCTTAATTTGCCCATCTCCACTTTTGACCTTTTGATTGTATGATTACTGGATATAAGAGGTTATTTTGTCATTTGATAGGAAAAACAATCCTAGTTTTTAAGAATGCTTAGTTTAGATGATAATGCGAAGTGGTTTATTTACTTTTAGAATAAGCTTCGACTTCAGATTTGAATCTATTAACCAAGGTGTTTATGTCCAGGGGCTAAAAATCTAGATTAACAACTTTTTAAATTGATATGACAATATAGCTCATCAAAATAAGGTAAGTGGAGTTTTGAACTACATAATCGTGATGTGAGACAATGAACACATGCATAATCATACAAGCACAAGTGTCAACAGTACTCTCCCGCCATGGTCATCACTTTAATAATTAAGGCAAATGCTGACTTGAAGTCATTCAATAGGTATCTGATACAAATCAAATTTCTTTTTTCTGAGCCAGGTATCTGCCACTTATTTTCTCAGGAACTCACTTCATTCTTTATAATGCTTGCCACGTTTCATTTGATGATTGATCCACCATCTATTTTGATCTTATATGCACCCATGGGTACTGATTTACACATTCCATTATATTAATGTACTCAGCATGCTCAAAACACTAGAGAGATACCAGAAATGCAACTATGGAGCACCAGAGACAAATACGTCTGCAAGGGAGGCTTTGGTAATGGTTAATTTTTACACTAGTTGCTTTTTGCAAAATTATATATAAATTTAATGTACAGTAAAATATAATTTAGCTTGCTAAGTTGAACAATTGTAGTTGATTCTCCAATTGATGTTGACAGAAGTTGGGCTTAATTCTATATATATGTACAATCAATAAGGTAAAAAACGTTTTGTGGAAAAAAGATTTTTAAAAAGTGTCTTTTAAATTCTAATATACAATTGTTTTAGCTGGGATGGGACATGTCATATTGAAGAGTAAAACTGAGATGTACATGCCAGGGTACTTGTCTGAAGTTAACTTATGGCTTCCATTGATCATCTTTTACTTAGTGCTCACATGACTAATTCCAATCGATGCATGTGGTACAGGTTGGCTAACGTACACAATCATTTACATTTCAACTATCCCATTAAACTAGAACATCATGGCTCCTGGTGGGAGATAAATTTATTAGGCATGAGCATCGAAATATTAAATATTCAAAGATGAAACATCAACAGGGAGCTTTTAGATGGAACGTTGTTGTTTGAAGAAGAGCTGAAGAGAATTAGGATAGAGACAAACAATACAAATACTATCTCAGGATTTAACAAAGGATAAAAATCCGGGAAGGTGTACTAATGTTCAGTTGCCTAAAACTGTTTGGTACCTGTTATGGGGGTTTGGAGTTTCCAGGATAAACTGCACCAAATTGATATCTCTCATGCACCAAGTGAAAATCAAAATACATAGAACAGAGAAGTTCAAACTGAATTGAGGTGCCTCAGCCTAAATAGGCAAAAAGTCATGCGAGTTGTATGATTAACAATCCAAACTTGTCGGATCCTTTTTTATTGATTGCATCCGTTCATACTTTAATCTCCCTACTTGGATTAGTAGGCTTGACAATATCTCATGAGAATCTGTCACTTTCTTGAGGATGTTGATGTACATTAGCAAAGTGGAGATTTCACTTAATGAGATAGAAAAGCATTCCAAAAGGTTTCGCTGATAAAATGGAAGAGCGACATCCCAAGTGTTGTCACTTTAATCTAAACAAATCCGGGAAGAGAGAAAATAAGAGGGTGCATGCTGAAGCTAGAAGGCAACAGTTTGGTTGTACTTGAAGGCTTTAGAAGCAGTTCTTCGGGCTTGTGGACAGTTTGGGCACTCCTTGTTCTTGAGAAGATCTATCCCACATCTAGGGTTGGTTCCGGTCGCGGCATGAAATAGTTGGCCAATAGTACGTGGTTGGTGCATGTCTGTCCTTTTATGTATGAAATTTAGATGCTTCTATGGTACTGGTGATATTATGTAATATCCCTTCGGTTGTGCTTTTATGTTTTGGAACGTTCCGGGACAAATTCATGAGAAGGAGCTGGTTTAATTGTCCGGAAGAAATTGGCTGAATGGTTGAGCTTCATTTGGATTGGATCATGATCATGCCTTTTGATGTTCATTGGTTGTGTGTGTATGATCACTTAAATTAGATATTTTCACAAATATTGCAAGATTTACTAGTGTAGCTCAATTATTTGCTACTGATAGCTTATGCTTTCAGGATGTGATCTAGGTTTGGTTACCGAGAAATTGGACATATTTTAGATGCCAAAATCGCAGTTTTATGGCGTGGTTAAAGAATGTTTTTGCATTCACCCTGATGTGTTTGAGGCTTCTAGTTCTCTTTGGAGTAAAAATTGGAGGTCTATATTTATACGCGGTTCTCAAATAGAAGCTTGTCTGTTCTAAGGTTTCTTACTTTTCATTTGTCTCTCCAACTAGAGGAGCTAGCTATATTATGTGCATTAAGGCCGGTTGTGATGTCTAATGCTCGTGTCTCACCCTTCTAAAGGGAATTAGCTTTTACGGGCATTAGGAATTAAGTTGTAGTCCCTTGTGTCTCCCTCTGAAGGTACTTATAATATCCTTGGTTTTTCATTCTAAGAGATGTTTAGTTTTTCTCAATAGAGGAAATCCATGCATTCTCAAAGTTGAAGATCTTTTTTTTTTTTTTAATGAAAGATGACGATTGATACCTCCTAACTTAAGCCTCACTTGTAGCGGAAGAATACAGTGGTTACATCACAAGAGTCAAAACCAAGCCAAACTAACAGAAAAAATCAAAGTGAAAAGAATCTACCAATTAATTCATGTGCCTTAATATCTCTATTTGACATGTGCATTAGTGTCTTTAATGCTTGCAATATTGAGTTGTATTGTATATTAAGAAATTTTTTGGTGTTTTATTACTTATCTAATTGAACAAATTAGAAAGTATGAAGGGACCATAGATTGGCTGATGCCATGTATAACTAAAAAAAAAAATGAGAGAATTATGTTGTCCGAATAATTTTGAGAACCACACTGCATTAAAGTGTCTACGATCTATTTTTTCGATTTATTTGCTTAAAAGTATTTCTAATGTTTATTAAGTGCTTTTTTAATACATGTTTACTGTGGAGGTCTACAACTCTTTTACCTTGCTTTAATGTAGAATTCATGCCCGGGCGCATGCATGTAATATATATATTAACAATGACTGCATTATCAACAACATCGGGAGATCAAGGAAACAAGAAATTAAGCAATTTCAAAACATTGTGATCCTGGAGTAACAAAATAAGTGGATTTGATGGAAGGCTTTTTAATTACCTTTCTTTGTTTTCCTTTTTCTTTTTTTTAATCCAGGAAATTCCACACCAATACTTGTTCTCATCCACATATCTATATCTGGCCACGACGACGGGGCATAGATTACTCTTTATTTTGCTTTGACCCTAGGGGTCTAGGAGGCCTTACGAGAAACACAAATTGTGGAGAAGTTTGGCATTCTGTTGCCCACGCCTTTTGTCACATCCCTGCTTTAAATCGACATTATCACCTTTTTTACCATCACCACCATCTCCCACCACCATATTGTTTTCACTTCATCTGATATGATTCGAACATCAGCTGCATTTTGCATATCATGTAATGTCAACTGTCATATTGTTAGATCTGACAGCTCTGTCGTCGTACGTGATATTTGTAGTCTGTTGTACCGTACATGTGATAGTATATCATGAATGGTCCATGTCTAATACAATTTTGATGTACTTAGGAGTTGAGTAGTCAGCAGGAATACTTGAAGCTTAAAGCACGTTATGAATCCCTACAACGCACCCAAAGGTATTTCTATTTCTATTCTCCTTGTTCAAGTTTGGAAAAATTAGAAGAACACGGATCGCCATTTATGTAGTTAATCGATTGCCAATTGCCATCATATTGTTAGGCATCTTCTTGGAGAAGATCTTGGCCCTTTAAGCAGCAAAGAGCTTGAGTCACTAGAAAGGCAGCTGGATATCTCACTGAAGCAGATAAGATCAACACGGGTACTCAGCCCTACCACCTTACAGGATCATATATAGATTTCTACATAATTATCCTTCCACTACTGTATCTTTTCAAGGTGTCCGGCAAGCTAAAGTGGTCATACTTTTACACTGTCTTACAACTCTCTTATCTATACGTCAGCATGCACCCCTAGGAGTTATGCCGACATTCTAAGACACCTGACTTTTAAGGATATCATTAAAAGATTGGCCTCATGAATACTACAAATATCTTTATGGTAAATTTCAGCCAGGATAAACCTCCTTTGTCCATTAGAAATTGAGAAGAATGTGAGTAGATTTTGGCACACTGTCAATTGAGAACTACGTATAACTTCTGTTCTTTGTTTGACAGACGCAGTACGTGCTGGATCAGCTCACTGAACACCAACAAAAGGTATGGGAACATGTTCCTAACTTCCCTTCTCACGTTGTTCAGTATCCTCCCCCACTTATTATGTCAATTACTTTTATTTTGCAGGAACACTTGCTTAATGAACAAAATAGGACACTGAGACAAAGGGTAGGCTACATAATAGCCATGTACTTAATAGTTTTCATCTGTGTCTAATAGATGCTTCGTTTATTAAAAGGCTCCATTCATTATTAAAGTATCCTTCATTGAAAGTTTTTTGCCAACTGCTCAAATTGCGCATGCAATCAAACTTGCTTTCTGTAACAGCATGAATATGAACTTTCAGCTGGTGCTTGATTTGCAGTTGGTGGAAGGATATCACGTTAATTCACTTCAACTGAATCAAAGTGCGGAAGATGTAGGGTATGGCAGACAACCTGCTCAAACTCAGAGTGATGTCTTCTTCCATCCCTTGTGTGAACCCACTTTACAAATTGGGTAGGCATTACTGAATTTACTGATGAGCCTCTGTACTTGAAAAGTCCACTTTTCAGTTTCTATCCCAATTGAGACTTCCGTATAATTCCTTATATATATATATATTAAGATCAGGCAATATAGACATCCCATGTGGGGCTTCATGCAAATCGTACTTAAAACTAAAAGATGAAATGTTAATCTTCTTATCCTACTTTGGAACTAGAATACGATCAAGTAGCTAATGGTAAAGCATCATCATAAATTTGCACGAGTCTAGTTCCCTTCATGCATAAAAACCCAACAATGATATCTGATTGTGAGTGCAGTTATCAGCCAGCGGATCCTTTAGCAGTCGCCGCCTCAGGCTCAAGCGTGACTAACTACATGCCAGGGTGGTTGCCATGATAGAAGAACATGGAAACATGGTCAGACATGGTATCATGCTTCACTAGCTAGCTCCCATAAGAATCAGTATATCATTCATGGTGTTTATGTCGTTTGATGAAAAGGGACAAGAACTTTGTAATGGCACACGGAACTATATATGTCTTAGTTGTCCGCGCACATGTGTTTGCTTAAGCACAGCGCGTCTGATCTCTTTTAGCAGCTGCACACGTTGTTTGAGAATAATTTTCGTCTTGCACTCCAGAACTGGACCACTTTAACTTGAATGCACCTCCTCGATGGAATGTCTTATCTTCGATAGAAGGCAGCAGGAACGAGCCACTAAGACCAAGAACCCAAGCTCGACGTACGTGGAAAACAAATAGTTATGCCAAAGCCGTACGTGATGTTTCTTTAGGCACAGCTCTCTTGGAAGTAGTGAATCCCACGGATCATATCTGACCACCAGTAGAGTTAGCAACCAATTTGGTCTAATCATGACCTCCGTTTCATGGTGGGTCCTCGTATCGCCCACGGGATCGGACAACGATCAGCAAATGTTGCGACTTGATTTTTGGAAAACTTGTGCGTTGTGTGCACGCCATTAGATTATAAAGCAGTAAAATAAACATTTATTGTCTCTATATTTTAATCCAACATTTTTTTTTTCTAAGCTATATTTTAATCCAACTGGAACCGCAGACATCACGCGCAATCAAAAAGAGACGGTAGTTTATAAGAAGAACGGCACACTTTGAGTTCGGTCATCGGTGACGTGAGTTCAAATCTTTATAAACTTCCTGCTAAGGGTGACGTTTTATATGTCGGCAACGCCTTCTCCTTTAACATGGAAACCTACAAGGATCTTTAGCAATTCTCAAACTCTAATCTGCAAGAGGTCGAGTCGGGCCAAATAGGTGGACAAGCAAGGAATTAAGAAGACAGTTCTTGAACCCACCAGCTGAAGTACTAATTTGATAAGGGACTTGTAACCAGATAAGTTCAAATGTAATCAATCGGTTCCCCTTGGTCCAAGTTTCGGAGGATTCCTTCGCCACAAATTTTAGCTCGCTTTTTGTCAACGAACAGGCAGGCAAATTTTCTCGATTGGGCCAAAAGCAGGCTTTGATGGTTATCCACATCTTTAAAATTTGTGTAAAGTCATAGTTAAGTTTTGCCAAGTACAAATCAAATTGATATATGTAATTATTAAAAAGATAATTTAATATTTTTAAAATTTAAAAAATCATCAATTTACTCTCCATTTAAAATAAGCGTTAAATTTGATGAAAAATTATATAAAATATCAAAATGACCTTTCAAAATTAAAATTTTAAAAAATAAATTAAAATAATAAAGAGTTAAAAATAAATTAAAAATAAATAGATTATTAAAATAAAGTTTCAATAGTTTTATTTTTAAAAAATTACCTTTAAAAAAATATCATCTTTTATTTTTATGATATTTTTAGTAATTTTATCTTGGAGGGATATTTTGATCAATTTTTTAATTTTTTTATCTAATTTAACGTTTAATTTAAATAGATAAATTGATAAATTTCAAAAATTAAAAAATTAAAAATCTTAAATTACCGTTTTAAAAATAACATGTATTGATTTAATTTTTACTCATATTTTAACTATAACTCTATCCTTTAAAAATTTTATCACTACCGACTTAAGAGGGCCGGAGTAATAAAGTATGTGTGGGCCTGTCAACACTATAAATCATGACCCAATAGCCCAATTAATTCACAATAGTACAACAGATTACGTGCAAAAGTTATGGTTAAGACTATACTACAACAGACTACATTCGCCGCTTTTTTTTTGTTTCTTTTCGCTGCTTCTCGCTTTTGTTTGTTTTCTATTATATTCTTTTCGTTGCAACCCTGTAATACCTGACGGATTGTGGTGCAATTTTGCCTTTTCATTATATAGCCGGTAGTCGTGTAAAGAACTTTTAAAGTACCACCGTACCAAAAAGGAAAATTTACTTTTTAGTCACTGAATTTTTATCACTTTTCATTTTTTGTCTTAAAATTTAATGGTTCAAATTTTTAGTTCGAAATCTTTTCATATTTTAAAAAAATAGTTTATCCATTACCTTTCGTTAGTATGACTAACAGAAATTTCATCCACGTCAGTATGTCCCTTTAAATTAGCATCAATTTACACGTCAGACTTTTTTCACTAAGTAAACGACACAGCTCACATCAAAACATAAATAAAAACGTTGCGTTCAATGAATCAACCCGTGCGTTAAAGGATTTCGCAGCAGCAAAAACGCAGCGTTTTCATTTATAAAGGACG
This sequence comes from Morella rubra, assembly GCA_003952965.2. NCBI lineage: Eukaryota > Viridiplantae > Streptophyta > Magnoliopsida > Fagales > Myricaceae > Morella > Morella rubra. The sequence continues at coordinate 139,087 of RXIC02000084.1, read as the reverse complement.
CGCGTTTTTAAAAAAGTGTAGACTGAAGCATGAAACGCTGACGTGGATGAAATACATGCTCACACTTTGTTTTGTCTCCTTCTGAGCGAAGAGCTATTCTTCTTTTGTTTGATCTAATCTTAGTTCTGGTCAATATTGCAAGCAGTACACTGTAGAGGGGCTTGTAGAGGCCATTGACGACCGACGTATTGGTCAGAGGGACGATCCTAAAGTTGGCTCCAAAATCTTGGCTAAGGACTTTTGGGTGGGATAAGGATCTTGCGAAGAAAATTTGGTGCTTCGGTCCCGAGACCACCCGGCCACAACAGAATCTTTGATATCATTTGGCTGAAGAACCACATCAAAGACTCCCCTCCTCCTACTAACGAGCCACGTAAACATATACAAAGAAGGAACATGGAATAGATATCTTGAAGGTTTCTGCTCTTGATGTTTTTTCTGCGATAATGAATGAGGGGAGTGCTTGAAGGAGAAAACTAGTACTCCTCAAGAAATCCGAAGTTATAAAGCTTGAGAAGCTTGCACTTCTTAACCCTTTTCGATTTCCTAAGTAACATGAGTTTCGGAATGATGGGTTTTCTTATTTTGGCAACGAAAATGGGGAACTTGAAAAGATTCGAGGCCTTTTGGAGAATCGGCAATCGTTTTCTGGGCATTGTGTTGCTAGTGTTGGAAGCCTAGGTGAAGCAAGAGAGGAAAGGGGTTCAGCGACGAGCTCCTTTATGCAGCAATAAAGGCTGCCATCCACAGAAGTGGTGGTCAGGTCATTCCAACTGCTTTGGAGGGTTACATATGCTTCCCAGATAACTGCCAAGCCCAAGCTTCTTGAACCCGTGTATTTAGTTGAGATTCAAGCTCATGAACAGGCACTTGGTGGTATCTACAGTGTTCTTAACCAGAAGCGTGGGCATCAGGGCATGTGTTTGAGGAAATGCAGAGGAATGTGTTTTCATGAATCAAAACGCGCGTCCTTTACAAATGAAAACGTTGTTTTTTTGCTGCCGCGAAATCCTTTAACGACCAGTTTGATTCATTGAACGCAGCATTTTCATTTATGTTTAGATGTGAGTTGTGTGTAGTTTACCTAGTGAAAAGAGTCTGACGTGAAAATTGATGCTAATTTGGAGGGACATGCTGACGTGGATAAAATTTTCGTTAGTCATACTAACGGAAGATAACGGATGAATTATTTTTTTTAAATATAAAAAGATTCAGGACTAAAAATTTGAATCATTAAATTTCAGGATTAAAAATAAAAGGGAAAGAAAATCTAGTGACTAAAAAGCAAATTTTCCTGCCAAAAATTAGAAAGAAACAAACGAAGCGCAGAACTTCATCAATAAGCACTGAAGAGAAATTAGAAAGATACAGCAGCGAACAAATGCAGCCGCAGGCCCGCAATGACCCACCATACACGCGCAAAGGAGCAGGGGCCCCACCATCGCCTCTCTCTGGTTATAAAATAATACACTCTTATGTTCTGATACCTTCCTCCGACTGAGACAGAAACAGAAAAATACAAAAGAGGGGAAGGAGGAAGAAAAGGAACCGAGGAAGAGATTTTGGGATTTGGAAGTACGGTCGTAGAATGGGGCGGAAGAAGGTGGTACTGAAGCGAATCGAGGAAAACAGCAGCCGCCAGGTCACGTTCTCGAAGAGAAGGAACGGCTTGATTAAGAAGGCTCGCGAGCTGTCCGTTCTTTCTGACGCCGAGGTGGCCCTCCTCGTCTTCTCCAGCCGCGGCAAGCTCTACGAGTTCTGTAGCGGTAACAGGCAAGTGCGCTTTTCTTTGTTTGCATAAATAAGTAACAATTTAAGGTGTGCGAAGGGGAAGGAAAAAAAAAAACCAACTTAAATTATTGTTAGGTTCGAAGTATAGCTTGTTTGAACTGTAAGGGAATGCAAGAACTCAGAGGTATCCAAAATCCCGAATCTTTCTCTTCAGCTTTTGAAAATCGAGGAAAAGGATAACGACAAAGAAGCTCAAAGCGATTTTCCTTCGATTACTACGAGAAGTTTCATGCGTTTTTCAATTTTCTTAGCTTATTCTTTAATTGCATATGCGAAGTCCATTTTCTATTCTTTTTAACTGAGAGAAAGAAAGAGAGAACTCTTCTGATCTTATTTAATTGCCTTATTATATATTAAATAGTGGCTTTCTTAAATCTGGTGATATTGTACGAACTACGTTTTAGTGGGCCTCCGAGGTAAACGCCCATGATCATTTTCTTTTTAATGCTCATTGCTTTCTCGTTTGTCCTGTTTCATGTTGCAGCATGTAAATATGGCACGTATTCAACCGTATGTGTTATTAAGTCCCCCTGCACTCCACGTGTTTTTTGATTGCTTACTACTTATGCTTACGTTATTCACCACCTACATGTTTGCATCGTGCTTTCTTTTCCATTTGAGACTGGAGAAGGTGAGTTTTATCATTTCGCAAGCATAGAGTAAAAGAAAGACATCAAGATAGCTTGAGGTGGGGGAGGCAAGAGAGGCCTCGCCCTTGTGGAAAATAGATGTGTCTAGTATAGTAGTAACTTAATATAAACATTTCTTTGTGGTCACTATTTGATGATTTCCCATATAGTTGCATGAAGGTAATAGTATTGTAAAAAACTTATTTTTCTATAGGATATCCCGCATTATGATTTTCTTATGATACTTGCAGACGAAGCAGAGATCGGATGAGTTATAGATCATTCAACAGTATATGATAACATTGAGGTAAAATATTAAGGCTTAATTAATCCGTTAGTCCCTATGGTTTAACTTTTTCCCAATTTAGTCGCTTCGTTTTAATTCTTCTCCTTAGAGTCGCTGGAGTTAACTACTCGTTCCAAGAAGGTTCTTCCGTCCAAACACGGACCACAAACAAAGCACATAGGCATCTTTTGATAACCAAAAACGTATCACTATTATGCGACATGGGCTAAGTGAATTAAGATGTCGACTGATAATTGGTGGTAACGCATTTCCATTAGTCACGTAGGCAAATTTGGTTGGTCGCAATGCTGAAATTGGACGGAATGACCTTTTTGAGACAAGTAGTTTAGCCCAGGAACTTGCAATGGAAGAATTAAAATTCAGGGTCTTAATTGAAAAAAGATTAAACCACAAGGACTAGCAGATTAATTCAGCCAAATATAGCTTGAAACATACATGTTCTTGGGAGTAAATTGCCTCAGTTTTGAGATATTAGATTAGATTGTTAAATTTTCGGATCAAGTCATAAATGAGTTTCGCTTAATTAGGTATATTAGGTATACCATAAGCATTCACTTTCATTGCAAATTAATGTTATCTTTATTTGTAATAAAACAAAATATATCAGTTTTCTAAATTCATAGATAGAAGTTAGTCTATCAAACTTTGTCAAACAAGTAAGCAAATTGTGATTAACTGACCAAAAACATGAATGTGATCCCAAGAAGGGCACCAAATTTGAGTTGTTACATCAACTTTAAACGATAAAAGAAGAGGTTATTCATGCACTCATGAACCAAATCAATGTTGTTCCACAAATAAATGAACCGAGCTTTACATTCGATCTAATTTGCTAATGAGACAGCTCGTGTTTGAATGGCTGTCTGGCTGAATTTATACGTATTTAGTATAGAACTTGATCAGTTTCCTCTGAAAAAAATTTCCACTTGCTGATTGTTTTATAGCGCCTCCTGAATTTATGTTTCATGGTTAACCTCGTGACTCTCTTCTGCTGTACTTAATTTCTAGTATCAGAGGTTTATTTTACTAGTTTATATGATTCAGCTTTGCCAATATCCTTGAGCGTCACCAGGGTCACTTTAAAGAAGAAATTTCAACATCCAGAGGTCTTAATCATATAGAGGTAAGCCATTACTTTTTTCTTTCATATCAAAGTTATGAGAACAATTAATGTGCATCGACTGAGCAAGATCTGATAGCCCCTTCTGAATACTTTGTTAGTCAAATACAAGGACTGGAAAGTTGTGTCTTCCTCTATTTCCCACTGTACTTTCTACTGCTCATGAAGTAAAACTTGCAAAACCATTAACAACTTGATCCGATAATTTTCAATATTTCAAGGAGCTGTTTTCCGATAAGTACAAAGAGGTATTTTGACGGTTAAATGCCTTCCGAGTCCAGGTGCCATCTGTGAGAACAAAATGACCAACCTTGTCTAACCTGCTAAGGTTCGTTCATTCGGCAAGAGTTTAGGTGGGTTCAAAGGAAACGCAACTTGGGCAAAACTGTTAGTTCAGGGTAAGCTATAGGTCTGACCCTGGAGAACCACTTGACCTTGCCTGAACTTTACAATCAATTTGCGTTCAAAACAAGCCCTTTCTTTAGTCTGGGTGGAATTTGACCTACGCAAAACTTGGACAACCTGCAAGATCTATTAATGCACCTGGTGTAACTTGCAAAGAGCTGGATTTTATGGTCCTATTGGCACAATAATGATCTCATACTTTTTATATTGCGAGCTTTTGCTAGATTTTAAGATGGAAAGGGAGATTGTATACCGGGAAAGTACCATCTAAAGTGTTTCTACAAATGGATTGTATCAACTGCACATCTTTAGGTGCCTCTGAGATCTAGCATGACTACTAATAATCTCAGACTATGACAGTATATACTGATGCCACCAACTGACATGTATTCAGAACTGAATCGTCCATTTGATGAGAGAAAACAGCTGGTTGATGTCTGACTTTGGAGGACAGCAGTTTCTGTTACTGAATTCCTCATAGGGAAGAACTCAGGCCTATAATGGTGATGAGGAAAGAAAAACCAAAGTGATGCGAGAGGAATTTTTTTTGTTTTATTTTCTTTTCTCTGCTCCAGTTTTCCCTTTTTCAATCAACCGTAGGAATCTATACATACTAGCAGCATCCCCTGAATCCTGTTGAAAATTGATGAGCTAAAATTCAAATACTCAACTGTACATGTACCAGGAGTAATTTCTGCCACTGGCTATCTGAATTATGTATAATTCCTTTGCCTGCACATTCAGCCGATATAGACTATTATTTTATTCCCCTTCCCCACACCCCCTGCGACTCCCTTTTCTTTGTATCCAAGAAAAAGAAGGGACTGATCCAACACCTCCTTATTAAAGAGGATATGAACCGCAATTTGTTGCTGAAGTGCTGTATCTGGAACATAATAGTTAATCTTTACATTGTTGTCAACAGAGCTACCACTCAGACGATGCAAGTCTGCAGTCACATGCAGAGCTACTAGAACAATTTCAAAAGTAACTCTCCCTTCCTTATACATTTACTCGTCCTAAATATTAGGAAATATTACAAGGCATTATAGACGATTGATTAAATCTATGTTGCGTCGTTAGGAAGCCCGAAGGACCAGATATTGAGCGGTTGAATGTGGAAGACCTTGAGCAATTAGAAAAACAGTTAGATACTGCTCTTACACGAACAAGATCTAGAAAGGTCAGTTTTATATCTCTTTTTGATAAAGACTGCAAAACGTTGCACTTTGTATACCTTTACAATATTGCATCAAAACCAACTTTGCTTTGAACATGGAATTCTGGAAGACCATAGAACTCATTAATGTCTAGGTTTTGTCCATATCATCACTCTTGTCATTTTGTTCTACCCTAAGATTTTCAACTGTTTGACAATGGTCACATGCAATTTTAATAACTGCGGTTAAAATTTCTTGGGCTTGTTGGTATTGTCTATTTAACATTGAGTGCGCAGAATGGACGGAATTTTTTCTGCTATTACTGACTGCAAGATATATATTTTGATGAATGCCTGTTTTTAAAAACTGTTCAACTACAAATAGCTTACTATACTGCGTCCTCATATTTTGTAGTGGGTGATCCCTTCTGGCTGCGTAGGAAAGTATCATTTGACTAGGAAAGGTTAGATTGTAGGTGGTGCTCATTCTAATTATTTGACATTTTCAGATGCAGCTGCAGATGGAGTCCGTAACGATTCTTCATGAAAGGGTACGCAATTGACATTATTCCTTTGGGGTTGTTACTTGGTAGACCTTGTTCGTTGATGTTAATTTCTCAACTTGAATCTTGGACGAAAAGTCTCCTCTTAGCTTTTTGTGAATCCTCGGACAGTTCACATATGTCACAGATTAACATCCCTCGTGATCAGCTTGACCATAGTTCCTGTAAACCTGATCATGATGGAAAATCTCATCCTATCTATGAAACTTTCTCTGCATCATATCCATCTGAACCTTCAGTTTAGGAAGGCTTGAATAATGTCTCCTGTAAGCTCATAAAAACTTCTGATCATGGTGTTGATGATCATATGATGAAAATAATTTTCTTTCATGTCCACATATTTTCTAATTCCGACCTGCTTCTGCCTTAAAACCTTTGTTTCCCCTCTGCGGTCTATGAATACTTCCTGCTATAATAGTTCTTGCGATATATCGCAGTAGATCTTTTGACATGCACCTTCTTTGAAAACTTGGCTGCTTTAATTGTTCTCACCTCCTAATGCTTCCCCATTTTACATCATCCTTAAGCTCATCAAACCAGGAAATATGAGTGTTTTTTTTGTATTCCACGAATTCAAAGATGATATACTAATAAAATTGCTGCGGATTATCTGGTTATAATATTCAATGCTCTATGGTTCATCTTGCACTTATCAACTTGAGAATCTAGTTCAAACTCATGCATATTCTATTGACTAGGTGTTGCTTCCAAAGTTGGTTTGTTGGAACAACTTAGCATTATCTCCTTGGATAGATCTATGCTCAGCCAACCTTTGTAGCATTTTTAAATGTCCACTGCATATCAATTGCCGCAGATATCTAGTAGTACTGAACTTAGTTCCTGCCTGCCTCACAAGAGACTTGCATTTCATGGTACTCATCTAAATTCAGCAACTTCCTTCAACGTTGTGACTTTACTTGGAAGAAGATTCTTGTGGCTGTAACCTTGGCATACAGTTAAATATAAGACATTGTCCAGTGAGGTAATCCAGTTTTGGTAATGGAAGCTGAACTGCTGCTTAAATGATATAACAACGAACTGCTTCTTAAATGATATGACAATGCTTAGTTCTTTGGATCATGGAGTTTTCTAACAGCTTGTGGATTAGGGACTTAAAGATGGAGAGCCTAACCCGTTAATGTTTGAACATCTTGAGAAAGCAGAAATTAGTTCAAAACTAGACATGAGAGATTTAAGCATCTTTAAGAAACAGCAAAGCCCTAGTATCCTGTAGAAATCTAGACTCGAAAATCATCATCCTGCTCATCATCTTCTCCAACCACGTTCATCATCTTTTCCAACTACATTAATGATCTAGTGAAAAAAGAGTGTAAGAGTGTTAAGAACAATGTTGATTTTTCTGCAAAGGAGGAAGAATAATACGTAATCCCCTGATCTGTTATGAACAGGAAAGGATGCTGAGAGAAGAAAACGAGCAATTAAAGATGGAGGTAAAAGCTTTTGAAAAAAGAAAAAAAAACCAAAAAAAAAAAACAAAAGGCCGCATTCTGAACTATTTGCTTTGTGAATTAATGAATGGAAGTATGACCCAGAGAACTTAATCAGGCTTGGGTTAACCGATTGTTACTTGCAGATTGCAGAAATGCGGAACAGGAAAGACAGAACAGAGACCGTGGCTGATCCTCCGCAACTGAAAACAATTTGTTTCCTTACTTAGCAGCTGAGAAGATGGCACTTGAATGTTTGCCCAAAATGTGCTTAATCAACTGCGGTGAAGGTAGAGCTGCGGACACTTTACCGGTAGCCTTGGTGAATTAATGCATTAGCATTCGTTGTTAACATATGTGAAGTATTTATAAGTTGTCTCCTTCCTCTTCTTATGGCGTAAATGTCTTTTTTTCCTGTTTTTTTCTAAGCCTGGTGTAAATATGTCGTTTCCTCACACTGATTGTTTCCAAGCGCGTTCATATCTGATCACCCAACTTTTACCATTTTGTCCCGACTCGCAATATATCAGGCATGAGGCATATGTACTTATCCTTCCTTCATATTTGTCATCTATGAGGGGTTGGGTTTTATTTGCCCCTACGGGGTTAGGATAGATGATCAAGAGCAATTAGCAACATCATCGTCAATTGTTTTGAAAAAGTTGATCTCATTGGGAACGGCTGACAAGCTAAGAATATGGGAAAGAGAGAAAAAGAAATGCTTGGGTTATTAAGGAAATCTTGGGAAAAATCCAACAAAACGAGTCAAAAGACACGCATCAATGTCCATGAAACATGCTTAGATTTATTTATTTTTTGTTCCAAAAAAGAAATAAACGATCTGAGGGAGAGTAACACAGGAGATCCATAATAAAGTAGCATGTAGGCAACGATTAGAATATACGTTACGACAACATGGGTGCCCAATAAAGTAGCTGCCAACAATCTAACCACTCACCTTTAAGACACTACCGCACGCAATATCCAATTACTTAACCTTAACATTCACAGGTTAAGTCTCGATTGGTTTAGTAGTTAAGGTTTGATTTTTGATTATATACTCTTTTCAATTTCTAAATTTAAGTCTTTTTAGATGTTATCAATTCTTTGGAGTTATTCCAAAATTTTTAATTTCGTAATTGTTCAGTTTGTAAGAAAATGAAATAGCTATACAGATTTTGAGATTAAATCTATATACGCGAAAGCTAACCTAAACACTCAAAACAAAATTTAAAAAAAGTCGGGTCTCCCAGTAACTTTGGTTATTTATTTTTATCTTGAGGAGCAAAGGTCAGAAGCAATGTTAGTGTTAGTATAAGGTTGGTGTGCTGTCAACTAGCAAGCCAAGCCAAAACATCATATGTGGCTTTCAGCTAAGGAGCACTTTCTCCTCAATAATGCATTACAAAAGCTCGCAACTATATTTATAGCAAATAATCACGTTCGAAATCAGATGTGACTTCTTCTTCTTCTTTTTTAATCCCTTGAGAAACAAGTGTATCGTCTGTTCACAAATTAGGTGGCTAATTTTGTTTTGGAGGCTAAATTTTAATTAGTGCGACATCGCCTCCGTATTACGAAAGGAATATTTGAGAGTAGAATAGACGACTTCTAATTGATAGGGTTTGAGAAGACCTTTTGAAATTGATGGGATTTAACAAGACGTCTAAAATTTAAAACCCAATATCTACCATCAGCTTCACCCAAAAGAAAAGTCCTCCCAAGTTTTCCACGCGATAGCTTAAAGCCATGGGCTTTTTCTCTTTTCAGGACCAAACCCACAAGTCAGGATAAATTTTAGCTGGGTGACGCTGCCAACCCGGCTGGAACCTTTGAGTGTAGGACAAAACATTATAATCACTATAAAAACACGAGGAAAATGCTGTCCCTATTGGTGCCTCAAGCTTGCGGTGTATAATTGGTGGCCAATTTGCTTCCAAATCACTGATGAATTATTTTCTGTTTTTTTGTTTTTTTTTTAGCCCAAAACAGCGAATAAAGTGATAGCTTGAACTGGTCCCTCGTGTGTTTCCTACCTACTCTTAGAGAACGTAATAAATGGAGGAATTATAGGTAGTAGGTAGTAGGTAGTAGGTAGGAGGTACTTGACTAATGAATGAATCATACGTACATTTCTCGAGCCCCCTTCCCTATTCAAAGTGTGATTTGGGATTGGGATGCCTCTTAAACAAACCTGACTTCAACCTTATCACATAGAAAGGGATGATTTATTTATGGTTAATTTGTTTCATAAAGTACACTTAGTATACCATTATCGGAATATAGAAGAAACGTCCGTGAGTTATATTTTTCCCTTGCTTGATGAACAATATTGCTGATTAGGCTAAATACAATTTTAAAAAGCGCCAAGCACGCAGAAAAAGGAAAGTTATTTATTCCCGTCAGGCGTCAGCATAATATTACAAATTACAATAACGGTAGGTTATATATATATATATATATATTCACAAAGAGGAGGCAAGCAAACTACTGCCCTGTTGGCGCTGCAGTTTAAGCCCTTTGAAGAATGACCCACTACTGGCGACTTCCTCCCGGCCGGAACCCCCTGTTATGAGTCTCAGCCTACTCTGATCACAAGCTAACCCGTGCAATCTGTGCATGCCTTCCTCCTGTACTAACCAGTTACCATCCAATAGATATCCTCCAGTAAGGCCCCAGGTTACGTGCATGTTTCGCGAGGAAAACCCACTTGGTAATTGGGCAGAACATATATATATATATATACTAATTATAAGTACTGGATTAATCTAATAGGTTTGAGTTTCGTGAAAATGTATACAAACATGTTTTGTTGGCCATTTCTTTAAACAAGTCTAACTTAAGATGTGTATTATTTTATATTTCATTGAGAAGCCATGTTTCAGTAAGGTTTCAAAAAATAAAGTTATCCAAGTTATGACAATGGAGGAATCTTTTTTCTAACAGTTGAATTAGGACTCGAATAACTTAAATTCTTTAAAAAAAATTTATCTCGTAAAATATATGAATTCATAATACAAAATACAGTCACAAAATTTTTTTATAATAAATATAAATTTTTAAGACTGAATCATTTATATATTTTCTCTTATTACTATTTTTCATTTCCTCCTCTCCACTCTCTCTCTCTCTCTCTCCATATTAATTAATATTTTTCTTCTCATTTAACTAAAATCTCAACTAATGATTTTGAATTTTGGTAGAATATCTTGAAATTCTATCCCACGAGTCACGAGTCAAACCATTGACTCGACCACAATGTCACTTCTAAGTTATTATCCCACAAACTATATTTGTTTCTGACAATTAATATCTCATTCGGTAGCATTGGACACGCATAAAGTCCAATATATAATGGAGGAATCAATATTTCAAAAAAATAATAATTTAAAAACGTTCAGGACTAATCTCGGACATCTGGAAACATGAAGCCAATCTATACTGATACCGGTAGCATTAACAGTAGACGTTCACTCGGACATCTATATATACCCTTCAATATTTATTTTTTTTTTAAAAATATCATGTAAAACCTAGGTCTCCCAAAGGAGTAGCCTTTTCTTTTTAGAAACATAGTATGAATTCGCATAGTCATCTAAAAATTAGTTTCCTTTTTCTTTTTCATTTGCATAATTCTTGTCCCTGCATTATAAAAATCCTTCTAGTTTTTTTTTTAAGCAAGAAAAACCCTCCTAATTAAAGATGTAGCAATTCAATTCCTTCAAACTTTTTTTAAAAAAACAGAGAAAATCAGTTGTCAAATCAAGGAGTTTTGTCCCCAAGCAACAAACCTCATGGCTATATTTGGCCCGGCATTATCCACCTCTACTTTAATTCAATTAATATTTAATTACCAAAATCCATATTGTAATTTTGATCATCCTAATTACAAATATTTTATACAAACAAAAAGACTCATGAAATGGTCCGTTTGTTTTTTTACCAAAATTAGTCATTTTAAGCCCAATATGACATTGGGGCCCCATAGCATACAACCGTTGCAGAATTATCCTGTATCGGATAATCCACGCCCAGGCTGCCTCCACGCGCTTAATCAATAGCCCCCTGTCAAATAGACTTTCGTTGAAGATAAGGTCCTACGTCATCACTGGCTTTCAGTTCACACCCACTCTGAGCACGGAACGTGCCGTTCACGCGCACTTCTTACGAGCCGGCTTATCTCATCCGCGATTCCGCATATAGCTCCCCCACACAATCGGCGCTCACACCGGCTTTCGCTCCATATATATCCGAAGGCTGAAGGCTGTTTCCTTATCCAAACGATAAATCTCGGAGGTCTTAAAAACGGAAAGAAAAGGAAAATCGTTGTGCTGTCTCTGCAATCAGAATACCAACGCCGCTGTGCCTGTGTTCTATCTCTGTTTTTCTGGACCTCGTCGGAAGAATTTCTTGGAAAACAAACAAGCCCCAGGCCTGTAGCAACTCTCCACTTGGGATAGCTTTAAAGTCTCACCAATCAACAGAACCGCTGTAGTCTGTAGATAGAGTTTCTGAGTCTATCCGCTTGCCTCGTTATTTGCGAAAGGGAAAAAAGAAAACATTATCGTTTTTGTTTTTGGGGAGGAATTCCTGCTCTAGTTGAGTTTTTTTTCCCAGTTGGATTTGTTTTCTAAGATTCTGAAGGAAAATCTGATTTTCCCGTGAAAAAAGAAGAATGATGAGGAGGCAGGATCAAAACGAGCAATCTAGGGTTTTCTACGAGCTCTCCGCTTTGGTCCTCAACATCCTCCGATGCCCGCCGTCGCCGGTTCCGTTTTCCGATCAGTCTCCTCCCGCGGCGGTGACGTCGTCGTCGTCTTCTTCGTCCATCTCCCGCAGGTCTTCTCCGGCGACGCAGATATCGCCGGCGGGGTTCGCTTCGTTGCTGCTGGGAATTTCGCTTGCCCTTATGCTCTGCGGATCTGTCACTTTCTTCATCGGCTTCCTGTTGATGCCATGGGTTCTCGGGCTGGTCATGGTGTTCTACGTGGCCGGAATCGTCTCGGCCCTCTCTATGTTGGGTCGGTCCCTTATCTGTTACGCCATGGCGCCACCGATGCCGGTAAAAGACATTCCTGGTGAGAACTGCTCGAAATTTCTTGATTTCTCATGTATCTCGGTTGTACGAAACTGATATTTTTATATTTATTTTTTTCGGGGGTGAGGAGGGGAGAGGGGGTTTGTTTGTTTTCTCTGTATGATCAAACTCTGTTCCGAACGTTTTGTTTGATTCTTGAGCGGCACTAGAGAAATCGTAATAAGTTGCTCATAACTTGGTTCTCATTTCTGAGTAATCTGAGGGGTCTTTTCTTCTTAGTACTTCTTCGCGCCAATTGACCTGTCTTCGGGTTGGGCTGCGTTCATGTTTGGTTTTTGTGGTGTTTATGTTGGTGGGTTGATAAATTCTTTTTTCTGCTGCTTCCCCTACGACCTTGTTCTCATTTTGATATTCTTCGGTACTTTTACCTGTTGCGTAGCTGGTGATAATGCTCGACAAAAATAAGAAGTTTTGCTAGGCTGCCTGATCATGTTATTTCGGATTTTCCAGATAAATGATCGGGAAAATCAAGAGTTCTACTGTTGCCTACTGCGCCGTTGAATAAATAATTACATATCAATACATCAGCCTTCATTGTTCACTCTAATGCCAAAAGGCTGAGCACCTTCCGTCATCCCCATTCAAGTTTTGCTTTTGAGATGGTACTCGGTTCCTCAGTTGTAGTTCTCAAATGAAGAGCTATCTGACAGAGACAGGAATACGTTTTAGGATGTTGGGCGAAAGTTCATTCCATGAAAACTATGGTATTCGAGGATCTCCAATTAGTTATTTTTTATTTTTCACAAACCTCGAATGAACTGTCAGATAGTATCAAAGAAAGTTTTCTTTCACTGTCATGCAGGAATGGTTAGCTTGGCATTCAGTGGGTACATCCATTTAATCGAAATCTGTAGTTGTTGGGCATTGGTTTACCGATAGTTATCTCAACGGTAAAGAGATTATGTTGCTTCTCTTCAAATAAGCTAATTAATCAGACTTATTAGATTACTGTTATGCTTTGACCTCATCGAAATATATGCTAGTTAATCAATCGCTCTTTCTGCTTTTGATTATTAACTAGATAACCACAGAAGAGTTGCAATCTTCATGTACATGCAAGGTCTGATTTGATACGTCAGGCACCCTAAGCAACTCCTTTTAGGTCGAGAGGATAAAATAATGGATGGGGTGGAGTTGCTTGATATATTAGTTGTCTTTTCATTTAAATTTTTGTGAACTATTGATTGTGCAGCAGCTCACGTGTTATTCTGTGAGATCGCTGATTAATGTTTTCTTCCTTGTGACACATTGGTGCAGCATGGAAAGTTTTGTGAAGGGAAAAGATGGGCCTCAGAGAGAGAGAGATACAGAAAGGATTGAGTTGCGTGGGGAGGATCTAAGCAAGCAGCAATGTTTCCGTGCATATTGCTTCTCCTGGCAGCATATAGGGACCAATTAGAACACCGGAGCTTCTTCAAGTATTGATGCAGGAATTCGGATAATTGTTACGTGATGTGTTACTGGATATGTTGATGTCAGTACATATAGTGAATTGTTAAACATTACCATGTTTCACTACTTCTTCTTGAAAGAAGTAGGAGGTACTCCCAGTTTCTTTCTTTGTTTCACTACTTCTTGTTGGAAGAAGTAGGAGGTATTCCCAGTTTTTTTCTTGTATTTTATTTTGATTTTGCCACAAGATTGAAGATTCTGTGAGTCTCTTTCTGGATATATACAACTCTAGTTGTCAGGCATTACAGTGCTCACTCATGTTTGGTTGCTTGGAAACTTTGAATAAGAATCTTGGACACTCGTGATGAGATTAGAGAAAAAGGGAGCAGATAAAGGGATTGAACCATAATTGGTTGAAACTAAAACTATTGTACAACAGGGTTGTTGAATCCTGTCCTGAGTTATTTTCCCCTTCGCTAAAATTTGCCATAATTTCTGCGCTTCACTTTAATATTTTTTAGTCTTCTGGCCAGGGAGTGGGGTGCTCGGTGCCTCGTGCTTCAATTATTAATAAGAAAGATGTGAAATGATTCAATGAATGGAATCATATGTTACGATAAGGTTGGCTTTCTATGATTGTTCTTTTGTCTTAGACGCTTGCTTATCTGTTCCCGAGAGTCAGATGGAGAGGCACGGAATGGAGCTTTCTCTATAAATAATGGCTATGCGTCGGTTGTCAGAGTTGTCGTCTCTTTTCATTCCTCTTGTGGGGTTTTCGTCGGCATCGAGTAAACTTGCTCGACTTCCATTAATGCAGGTAGCTAATCTCTCCTTATCCATCTGCGGTAGTTGAGCGCTGTCAATAACATTTCATCCTACTTAAGAAGCCACTGCCCCTGGCCCCCTTGCAACAAAGGGACTAGCAGTCTTGCTCTGGTCTAATTGGGCTAAGCCAAGCGCAGGCCCTTTAGCAGATTGTTTAGGATAATTTCCGGGCCCTAAGCCCCTGTGAACATATTTTCTTAATGTATTGAAGAGGCCTCTCTAACCGGCGAAGAATGGCGGGTGTCATACCAGCCGACCTCGGTGCAGGTCACAGACTTTGAGCTTAACCAATGTTGAATACTTATGCAATGGAATCGATGCAAGCTGTTTCGAGACTCTGCGCGTTTCCTGAGTATATATTTTCTTATGATAAATGCTTGGTGTTTTTTTTGGGTTCTTCTCAAATTTTTTTTGGAAAGAATCTAACGGTTCAGGATCTCTGAGTGTGTAAGGTCTACTTATGAAATGAATCCTGAGCCGTTGGATTCTTTCCAGAGAAACCTGAAAAAAATTCTAAGAAGAAAATCTAACATTTTTCTTTTCTTATTCGGAAAAAAAAAAAAATCCTGCTCCTTCCCAAGACAAAATTAATCAATCAATTGGAATGTAGCGGGGAATCGTGGATGTTAGTCTTTTTATGGTGTCACACGTAGAGGGCCATGACCGTAACTTATAAAATATTGCCAAAATTGCAAGTGGATGGATGTCATGAATCCCCGGATTCAAAGATTGTACCTCACGAAAAGGCCATCACAATTTTCTTATTCTCTAATCAACGGTGACGAAGAGGATGACATTAACGAGCAAAATATTTTATGCCCAGAATTCAGCAAGACCCATCAGGCCCAAGAGCCCATTTCCCAAATTGAAAAGTTAAAAATGTTTATTTTAGATGTCATATTGTGTTGTCGCGTCCTCGCACGGTACAGGGAATTGGAACTTTGGTCCAATAGGCCAATGCCATCAAACTACCACGTGTCTGTCTATAAACAAATGGACAACGCTGTCAACGCAGCCTCTCTCTCCCCCCTTCTCAATCAAAGGATCGAGGAGGACCACGTATCAAAAACGAAACAAAAACAGTCACCCAAAGTAGATATTTATATATATATTTTTTTAAAAACAGAAATCAGAAATTTGATGTGTTCCATATAGCTCTCGCTAGCACCATGACAAAGCGTAATGTAACAAGACGCAGTTTTCCGTTATTTCATTTCTGAAAAAAATCCCATCAAACAATGCAACGTCGGACCAACATAATTCCCATCAGAAAGTTAAAACACTTGCGAGTGTCCAAAAAACAACAAAAGCCAGAAACAAAAGAACCAAATACACAACCAGAATGTCAGAAGCTACTACTGCATATACACCACACTTGGCACTCAAAATCAATCGGCGGGCACAGATAGATGTGAAAAAAGAGATCCGGGTACGTATATGAATAGGGATCAGCCGGTATAGATGTGGACTCCAATGGCGACGAGGAAGATGGTTATCAGACCGAAGAAGATGATGGTGTGGACGAGGATGGATATCCCACTGGTCTGCATGTTCCCAAACTCCACCACCCTGTTTCCTCTAGCTGGAGAATGTCAGGAGCAACAGAACTGATATACACCACTGCTATTACCACCAATCGAGGAATCCGTATGATGCATTCTCAACTGATCAGTACGTCTCTTCTCTCTCAGCTCGGCTCTGGAAATGGTGAAAAGGGGAGTGGTTCATCGTAGATCCGCGGATTGGTTCCTAAAGGGTTACGGGAAGAAAGGGTCCAGTTCCCAAACTAAACCCGTTCTCCCGGTGCCTTCACACAGATGCCAAAGCCAATAAAACATGTGACTCGAGCTTTCTGGGATCTTATCAGAGTCACACACTTGATGTCACGTAGAACTGAGCGATATATCTATATATTTCGTTCCTAAAGCAACGGTTACGCAAAGAAGAAAGGAATAAAATACAGAGTATATCTAAAGAAGAAGATATCTTCTGGCACCAGTGCCTTCACACAGATGCCAAAGCCATGGATACGTGTTGGCATGTGACTCGAGCTTTCTGGACAGATCTTATCAAGTTTGAAGTAGTGTATCTGTTTTTTTAATAGGTACAGGATGATGCTGTTTTTAAATTTTAGTATTTGTGCTTCTTTACCGCAAAGTGTCGCCAACTGTGCCCAAATGTCAATTAAAAAGAGTATTCCCGAATTTTCTTCTCAATCAAGTGATTCGGCTTTGGATTCGCGACGTCCACTCGTGGTGTCTAGAATCATGGCTAAAATCATCTGCATTGGCTACGCCGAGCCATTTGTAGATTATAAGTGGGTGATTGGAATTAAAATGAACCTTTTCTAGTATTCTCAAGTGATCCTCTGTTTTTGCCACTTAGGGAAATAACACCATCCCATCAACTGAACAGAAGGATTTTGCTTTATTTTGAACCAGTGCATCTTTACACATTGATACTTTCCATGCTAATAGTGTAGATCAAAGATTTTTCTTTTTGTAATGTTATACCTAAATTAATTTAAAAAGAAATAGACATAAACGTAAATTTCATACTAATTAATATTGTCCATGTAAAATTTCAAGCAACGTAAATTCTACAATAGAATTTACCAATCTCTTTAAATTGTATCATGCAATTGAGACATGAATTTCTGTAAGATTATTTTGGAAACTAATTCATATATGATAAGTCAAACATATCAAACATCAAGTCACTTTCTGAACATTTCCACTAGATGCTAATAGTTTTTTTTGTTTTTATTTTTTTTATCAGAAGTGGAACTCTTTATTAATATCAAAAGTCAAAAAACAATTGAGGGGTAAACTCTGCATACAAACAAGACAAAGTCTCTAATTGCTTAAGAACTCATGAGTAACCTCCAAAATTATTTTTGGAGGCAACCCCAATGAGTTAACTAATTGACAAACAAGTGAGTTGCTCTTTGAATGGGTCATTTTTCATTTAAGAGACGTTTGAGAGCAAGGGCCTAATAAAATAGATAAAATTCATCGTCGCTTTCTCAATTTTCACTTTAAATAAATATATAAAAAATTTATTAAATTATTTATCTCTTCACTTTTTCACTAATACTAATACTTAAAAATTTTAAATACTCCAAAATTTTAACAATCAACTAATCTCACTAATGGATCCTTTGATTTGGTCAACTTCCTCTCAGCCAAAATACATATAAATCATAAATGCGAAGATTTTTATAGATGCGTGGATTTCGAAGGTGTTCCTTTGTTTCATGGGCCTGTCAGCGCTGCATTTCTCCATTGTTTTGGGCCTCTGGACCTTGTATTCTGTCTTTGTCGTCTAAGCCTGTACTAAAAATCCAAGTTCTTACCAAAGAAATTCCTATCCAACCTTCTTAGACTGACTTTAAATATGCAAGGTTTATAGATACAAGTACTTTGTTTTGGGCCATTATATATTCCAGGCCGAATTTTTTTTTTTATTAATCGTTTTGAGTTACTTTGAAAATGCACTCTATTTCTTTTTCTTATAGTTTAATGCCCTTCATAAGGCAAGCGAATCAGCAATAGATAAGGCACACCCCGTGTCTATACAGCCACACATCTGCTTTAGGGGTAAAAAAACAAAATGGGCAGAAGACGAAGACCACACGCCTAGATGGCCGTGCTGAAAGCCAGCATCTTGAGCTGCTCGCTCTGCGTAAAACGTACAGTGCTCAGGCAGCAGTACTATAGAAACGAGACAACACCCGATCGTTAATTCATGATCAGAATCTATTTATTCAAACGATATATTGGCAGCAGTACTAGTTGGGTTCATGAAAACAAAATAGATTCAGTAGTCACAGTGCTGCGTGCAGCTGCGAACTGAGAAAAGCAGCCAAAAAATGGTTGATTTCAAGAATATCCTCTGACCAAAGCATGTCAATTGCCACAACAAAAGTCCAATTAACACTTTAAAAGCAATAGTTTGTGGACTTAGACAAGTCTATTGGCATTATTAGCGCTTTTTAAGTCCTTTTCTTGCTCTAAAGCAACACCATTTGCATAGGTATAATGTGGTAATTACCAGACATTTTTAGTCACAGAGGCATTGCGATCTGCAGCTTTGGAGGGTCAAGTTAAGCATAAGTGACCAAGTGATTACTCTAGGAAGCCTCTAGGTCGCCAACTTGAGTAACACATAAAGACAAACATGCTACACAAAACGCAGAGACATATATGATACAACGCGAACTCAAATCAGAATCCCTTCCCAATGTTTTTTACCCAGTGACTCAGATTAACACGTAGAGCACTGAGATCATGTTACCATTGAATGAAAAAAAAAAAAAAACACACCCATATTTCTCGTTTCTTTTTTGGGTCAACCGAGGTACAAGTGAACCTTAATGGCCAGAAAGAAGATGCAAATGAGGCCAAAGTAGAGTAGGGAATGGATCAGTATGGATGCACCACTGGTCTGAAAGTTGCCAAATTCCACGTACCCGTGGTGCCCTGGCACCTGAAAAAGCAGACCGGGAGTTAACAGCACGAACAGCACCACAGCTACAAACACCGGACCCCAGTCCGACATCCTGCAACCTTTGCTTAGTTATGTAGAGGGAGAGAATACGAGAGTGAATATGGGAGAGTGATTACAGATGAGATCACGAGACCATGGGATTGGAGAAGTGGGAGGTGTTTATGTAAAGAAGGCCAGAAGGGAGAGAGAGCTAGTGGAGACTATTAGAGAGACTTCGGTAGGAAGAAAAGTAGATAAAGAGAGTGTGGGACGGAGGCTTAGGGGAGTTGGTCACTTGGATCCACTCCTGCCGTCCCACTTGTATAACTTCCATTTGGCACGTGACAACTGGGAATAACGTGTTGGCCGTGCTTGCTTTCAAAACTAGTACTCCTACGATTGGAGTTCTGCCTACAGAATATGTACTGCAGAAGCAAATGAAAGGAATTATACGAGACCCCCTCCCCCCCTACGATATGATCTGCTTCATGTTTCATAACCTTTTTCTCAGAGAACCCACAAATTGAATGGTTTAAGTTTCACAAAATGCATTATTCGAACCATTCTTGTAACACTAAACTAAACTATGTTACAGAGAGCCATCCCTTCGTTTTCTATGGGTAAGATTAAAATCGAACAGAAGTAAACAAGATATGAAGAGAAGGGGGTATTGAAGTCTCTGTGGCTCATTGGGCATTGAGGTGCATGAAATATGTACCCAAATGTATTGCTGTGGCAGAAACTATTTCAGGACCCTATGCTTCGGCCTGCTAGAAGATCCAGTTTGAAATCAAGCCCAAGCCTGTTTTCCAGGTATGGTCGGCCCTTTTGGTTTGCCCAAACAAAAAGGAAGCCCCACAGATACAAGGGATCTTTTGTTAGATTTTCCCCACTACACGTGAGCCGCGTCTGAGCAAGGTCAAGGTCAAGGTCAAGGTCAATGTAAGTTGGAACCAATGCCATCAACCAAGCGGCAAGCATGATCATCTCTACTCGTGACACACCGGAAGTATTTCCTGTGTCTTAAAATAATACTTGGAGATCGGAGGCCACAAACCTTGACCACTTCTCACCTGTTTTCATTTTTTTGGTTTGTTTAAGGCATTATTTTAGGAATAAAGATTTGTTAAAGCAGGAGACACATCACATGCCTAATCCACATTAATGGAAGTGCTGGTAATCCCAAATGGGACCCCCAAGATATTATCTAAAGATAAAGGCAGCCAGTAGATGCCGAGCGAGAAAAGTGCGACACCCCCTATAATCGGATAAAAATTAAAAAAGGACTATAATCACCGATTGGAAATAAAAGTAGACCCAATTGAATCCCACATATGAATTCTACCTTTCTTGTCGGGCCAATTCCAAAAATTAACACACAGGATGTTCAGACTGTTTACAAAAGCTGGCCATCTTTTTTTTAGTAGTTTTCAAACACACTGTTTGGTATCAAAAATTATTTTTTTCACTCATTCATATTTTTCATCTTACTAGTCAAAGGTATCCTATGAAAAGATTAAAAAAAAAAAAGGAAGAAGGAAATAGAACAAAAATAATTAATAAATTTGAAACTTAATAGAGTGAAGCTAAAATTAGTGTTTTCGCTTGTGTTCACAAGGCAGTGTGCATGTTAAGGTGGTGTTTGGATATATTTGATTTAATAAAATAATATATCTTTTCATTTCAAATCATATATTCTTATCAAAATAAATATAAAAAAATTCACTTAAATCATATAACTCTTCGCCCTTTTTATTCATTTTCATGTACCAAAAATTTCAAACCTAAAATTTTAACAGCCAACTCCCACCTAAAAGTATTTTATAACTATTTTTCTTCTCACCCAAAATTTGTGATTAGTGTAAGGCTGAGCATCTTCACCGCCAGTGCCGGTTTAACCGGCATTGGTTCCGGTGGTGATTTTTGTTAAAATTGGCTGTTATCGGCACCGACACCTTGTTGGAAACTGATTTTTTTTTTTAATAAATAATATTGAAAACAGCGCCATTCTAAAGAGAACGACGCCTTTGGATTTTCATGGGTTAGGATGAAGTAAGGTAGTAACTTACACTGTTTTGTTTTTACTTTTAAAAAATAAAAATATTAAAAATGGTGCTATTCTCTTTTAAAAAGAAAACGACGCCTTGTTTTTGCCGGATTAGGGTTTTCTCAAACCCTACTCTTGTAGGCTGTAACTATTTTAATTTTTTTTTTGTTTAATACAAGACAAAACGGTGTTGTTCTCTTTAAGAAGAGAACGACGCCTTTTGCTAGGGTTAGGGTTTTTTAAACTCTAACCTCAGCTCTTTGCCTCTTTACAAGAAGAACAACACGTCCTACTCTTCATGGCCTCCAACAGCACCAGCCTTACCTCTTAGAAGAGAACAATGCCTCTTCCCTCTCAGACAGTTAGAGTTTAGACGTCTCTCTCCCTCACATTGTAGCTGTCGCCTTCTTCATTTTCTGTCTAGCCTTCTTTATTTTTTGCATTTGTTACACAGTGAGCTAGTTACTGCGTAACCAGCACCGTTAAAACCGCACCGATTTGTGCCCAACTGGAGTCGGTGTTGTTGCCCAGGGCTAGCTGAAGGGGTAGGCAACTTGGGCGGCTGCCTAAGGCCCTTACCTCAAAGCAAGACCCCAAGTTGTTTGATTAGGAGGGAAAAAAAGGCTCAAATTGAAGTTTAGTGAAACAAAAATATATTTCATATATAAAACTTTGTCTTGTGAAATAATTTTTTGTACTAAGGCCTCAAAAATTATTTGTTCTCAAAATTCGTGGGTACCTCCATTTTGTGAAAAAAACTTATTTAATTTTTATTACATACAATACAAGACCATTTTAAAATAAATATCTGTTTAAAATATATTTTTATTATATTTAAAAATAAAAAGGCCTCGCTTTTATCTCTACTTTATGCCTTTATTTTTATTGAGTCGGCCCTGCTGGTATCAATTCCTCCTCACTGTCTGTAACGGTGATGGTGCCAATTTTGACCGTACCGATACCTACGTCACTGTCGCACACCATAGATTTGTGTCTGGATATTTTAGAAGAGGAATCTACTTCTGCCCCGCACCTGTTCCACGTGTTTCACACTTATTAAGCCTTAAAAAAATTTCGGCTGCCACATGTTGACGAACGATATCAAGAATGAGAATCTGCTGCGCCTGGATGCATGTTCGAAAGATACCCATAATACCCTCGGAGACTTTCCCCAAGCGTTGGAGACTGCTGAAATACAAGCTCCAAAGTCCCACTTAAAAAAGCAGTTGACAAATATGCCCCTGTAGCTATCGTTCCGGATAATAGCGCGGAAGCATAGAGGGCCGATCGCGAAGCTGGGAGACCTCAACTCGATGTCAGTCTTTAAAGCGGTCCCGATGTCAGCAACAAAAATCTCGTAACACCTGGAAAGGGTCACTTTAGTAATATTTTGACCGTGATAAATACTTTCCACTATCTCCGTCGCTGAGTCGCTCGTCGATCCACATCCTGTTGGCTCAACATTCCACTGCGGAAGCTGCTTGGAAGTTTCACTTTTTCAAAATTAGTGGACTCGTCTAGACCGCAAATGCATCTGTCATCCAATAGCATCCATCCACGTCATGTACATTTAAGCGCTACTGTACACGCGAAGTAGGAAATTCTGCCGAAGCTTTTCTTACGCACCTCGTTCTCCTTTCTATTGTCCTAGAAGTACAGTAGGGCGCTAGTCGAAGACAAAATCTATCCATGTTGTCTGAATTTAGGGGTTAACGGGATGAGTGTGATCAGGTACAGTCTCACAGTTCCTTTTGGACTATCTCTGTGGAGTGCGGGACGAATCATGCATCTCAGCTTCGAGTCCTACTGAAAACAGCGACGAATTTAATCGTGGAGAACTGCGGTTCATATGAGCACAAGTGAACCGCTCTCTCTGCAATTCCTCCAATTTTTGATTGTTTTCGGATTTCAGAATGACGCAATCAGGCAAGGCTGATGAGCTGCTTCTTCTTCTTCCTTACTCTCCGCTTGATCCTTCCTCCTATACGCTAAATTCCACGTTTCTTACGAAATTGCCTTGCTCTTGCTCATTCAGCAAATATTGTTTTCCCTAGATCTTGGTCGAATATGATTCTCCATCTTAGAGAAAAAGCGGACTTTGGTTTGTAGGAAAATTTGCGGTATACATTTCTTTGATGGTAATGAATGATTTTGGCTCTGTATGGATCTCAAAACGTTAGTTAATGTTGACCAAGTAATCATATACTAATCTTTGCGCTGCTGATTATTCTTCTTTTGGTGTTTGTATTTTTAAAACTAGAAATTGCATTAGCCGGTGTTTTTGCCTTTCTCTCCTTGACACAATGCTTTTCTCGGGGTAAATTCAGGATATGATATCGGCGATCTGTTTCGAGAAGCTCAAACCCGTTGGCTGAAGCCAGCAGAAGTGCTCTTTATTTTACAGAATCATGAGAAGTACAAGCTAAGCGAGGAGCCCCCTCGACAGCCAACTAGTAATTTGCGTATTGCTATTTCAACGAATTTTTGGGCTACCTATTTGAGTTTTCAATTTTGCTAAATGTTAGTGTCTGTCCATAATGATGACCGGTGATCACCTGACAGGTGGATCTGTATTTCTATTCAACAAGCGGGTTCTTAGGTTCTTCCGCAGAGATGGTCATAATTGGCGAAAAAAGAAGGATGGAAGAACTGTTGGGGAAGCACATGAACGCCTTAAGGTCTGCTAAAAATGTGTATGATTTTAGTACATCATGTGTTCCATCTTTGATCCGTCTAACTCTCTGGTTGTTCGAGATCTTTTTAGCCAAGTTTTTGATTCTTGGCATATCACTTGTACATATACACCTGTAGGTAGGTAGTTTTTTTATGGTTTGTGTAAAATCATGATATCTGGACATCAAGGCGGCGTACAAATTGCAGCAACTAGTATTAATTTCCCTGCATCATTGAAATTATCACTATTTGTTTGTTCTGGTTTAGTTATATTCAATTCTGCTTCTATTCCATTGTACTTCTGTTTTAGTAATTTCCATTATGGCTGATTTTTGTAAATTCAGAATGTTGCAGGGAGTTAAATAAGGCCTCTACTGAATAGTTTCAACTTTCTGTTCAAATAAATTTAATGCATGATCTAGCCACTTACAACTAGTTCTGAGGCCAATAGAGTCTCATGTATTAGTTTCGTTAGTTTGAGGATGATATTTATCTGCATGGCTAGGTTGGAAATGCTGAAGCGTTGAATTGCTATTATGCACATGGAGAGCAGAATCCCAATTTTCAGAGACGCAGCTATTGGATGCTGGATCCGTAAGTAGAATTTTTATTTGTTGATGGAAAGTATATTTCTCATACCTTCATGTCTCCTTAACTCCCAAAACTCGTTCATACCTACTTTTGTTAGGCAAAGTTTAGACGGTTCTTGAGAATTGTGTGTGCCTGCTTGTGTGTATAACATGAATGGTTTAATTTTGCGGTCCTGCCTTTTCAATGAATGACCACCAATTATTGGTTGACTATATTGGAGAGTCATATTTACTTGCTTGTTATTTCCTTGACAGAGCATACGACCATATTGTTCTGGTGCATTACAGAGAGTTAAGTGAGGTGAGTTTCTCCATCCTGATCTTAACGAAGGGTGATTTGCTCTACTTATACTAAAACCTTTGCTGTAACCTTTTGATGACCTGGCCTGAACTGTTAATAGTTTCTTAGACCAATCAATTGCATTTCCCGGAGATCATTTTCCATTCTCTTTGTTTAGGTTTTCTAATGTTCTTCAGCTGTAGGTTGCTTTATCCTACTGTAATGAGCCAATGTGGCTTACCCAGCATGGTTTTAGGACCCACTGGACCTGAAATTGTTTTCTCTTATGGGACCAGAATCACCAGTGAAGGTGATTGCTTGTTTGTACAAGAACATCAATATCATAGAACCAGGATGTGGTGATTATGTTGTAAAGTTCTTGTTGGGTAGGCATTTCTGTATCAGGTGTCAGCCATGTCACTATCTCATATCCTGATTTAAGCATGTCCCCAAGTACGGGTTCTTTTTCTCCTAAACTTCCCAGTAGGCCCCATATTTAATCTACTCCTAGTTAAATTTGTAGCACCCCGGATTGTCTTATATTATTGTTAGTAAAATATTATTTTTTATTGGATTTCGAATTTTGATTTATTTGAAAATTTTATCCTTTTTAAAAGTGTTTTAAAGTTTGAAATGTTGATTTATTTGATAGGGTTATCCTTTTTAAAAGTGTTTAGAGTTTAAAATGTTGATTTTATTTGAAAAGATTATATTTTTTTAAGTGTTTAAATTTTAAAGAAGAGATGTTTTATCTTTATCTTTTTAGATTTTAAAGTTTTGAATTTCAATACTTCTAGAATATGTTTGAATTTTTAAATGGATATAAACCCAATCTTTGATAAGTCTTTTTAGATCCAGACTTATTCTTTAAATAAGGTTGCCTTTCATAAATCTTTTGTTAGTCTCTTTATGAGTATTGAGTAAGAGAAGTAGAAATCAAGTGTCTTTTTGAAGGTTTTAGTCTAAGTTCTTGAGGCCAGGAAGGTTAATTGATAAAGGGTTCAAGTGTTCTGAAGATTGAGGTAAGCGGGGTTATTATGCTAGATTTTCCTAAACAACTGAAGTAATATATTGAGAATTGCATGTTTATTGAAAACCCACGGAGTTTATGTGCATTATGTTGCAATAAAATTGTTATGAAAGTTTTTTGCATGCATTGGTGTAATCACGAACCTTAATGTCTATGCTATTATTTGATGATTTACTGCATGATTTCTTATGTATGCGATTTTCTTATGGAATTTCATATGTATATATTACGTACGATTTGAAAGTTTATATGGTGTTGTGCATAGCAAAGAATGATGTAATATTTTGTGGATGATTATTGTATGATATATGTGATGTTTTCAAACCCTGAGGCCCGGAGTTCAAAGCTACAACATTAGTACCAATTGCAACTCTATTGAGTGCACTCATTCTGGAAACAGAGTGATTTATTTTGTAGGTTCTTCTCCAGTGCACACATAGACATGGCCAAGCCTTAGTAAAGAAGAAATTTATCTAGAGTATACGATTAGTTTGGTTGGCCCCCAGCTAAGTAACAATTGCACAACCTTGTCACGGGGCTAAATGTGACCTAGAGTTATTGCCAAAGGGAATTTTTGTAGAATTGTTATAAAAATATCAATGTTGTTTTACAGTTATAGTTATATGTTATTTGGATTGAGATTTATGGTTTTCTATTGCTTTTTACTTCTTAAGTGTGGCCCCTGAAGTGCACCATAATATAATAACTTTGTTTATTAAGTTTTCGAACTCACCTGTTATCTTGTCTCTTTTCAGATGATATTTAGGGGCGTGCCGAGAGTCGTGTTAGATGGCACGTGGGTGGGTAGCGGAGAGAAGGCTTAGAATTTCAATGACTAAGCGTTTAGTTTTGATGTTTTATGTTTTTAAAGAGTTTTAAACAAAGTGTGTTGTTATTTAATTGTTTTTAGGTTTTAAACTTGGATTATGTTATGAAGAATTATTTATCTTGTGTTAACTGATTTTTACCCCCAAGATTTCATCCTTTTTCATTGATTTTACTCATAGAAGTAACTCCCTAACCGCCGAAGTTCGGGACATTACAAAATTATACCAATTAATATCCAAGACCTAACCTCCCTCCCCCAGTCTGGGTTAGCCCCCAAGAGAGGATCCTAAATGTCGTTTTTTTTTTTCCCCATTCCGAAGCATTATCTGCTACTTCTCTGCTTGACTGTTATCTACTACTTTCATCATATGCAATACCGAGCTTGAGCATCAAACTTACGTCACTAGTTGCTTATGGGTTGCAGGGAAGGCCCAGTTCTGGATCTGTTGCACAGTTATCTCCAGGATCCTCTTCTACCTGCAGTCAGAGTCCTAGCTCTTATACCACTCAAAATCCAGGCTCTAACTCCATAATTAGTGAGTTCTTTGAACCATACCAGAGTTTATCTAGTCCAGGCTCGGAAGTTAGTTCAGGTATAGCCATCAAGAATGATGGGATGGATGACCTGAGCCGGGTGTATAGAACAGGACAGAGAGAATGTCCCCCAGATCTTGAGGTTACTCACGCTCTGCGAAGGCTTGAGGAGCAATTAAGTTTGGGTGAAGAGAGCATCAAGGGAATTACTCCATTCTACTTTCAGGATGAAAATCCAAATGAACCAGATATTCTCGGATGTGAAAGGGAGAACTCCAAGCAGGAAGAATATGCAGATTCACTGCACAGTCCAGCGTATATTGATCTGGGCTATGGGGGACATGCTCAAGTGCAGGATAACTCAAACAGTCTTGAGCTTCTTCATGATGCAGGTTTTTTCTTTGTGCCTTCCTTCTGGTGCTTAGAATTGTTTATAGTGAACTAGTATGTGTCTCATCAGATCTGTAGATTCTTCACTCTACATTCTGCTTGGCTGTGTTTGAGTCTAGTTAAATTAGGGCATGGATTTTCTGACATCTTGCTTAATGTTGGTGATATTTGTTATTCTATCTCATATGATCTTGTGCAAGTTCTTGTTCAGGATTGAACTGCAGTTTTGCCTTTTAATATGTTACTTATCATAACCGCACTTCATTCTTCTTAGATCTCTCACAAATCTAAACCATAACTACTTGAAGATATGCTGCCCTATTATGGCAGGCACAATTTTTTTTGTTTTCTTTAAAATGCTGTCCAATTGCTTGTGTGAGACATCTCATGTGCATACTCACCCATAATGAGTGGGGGAAAGTAAACAGAAAAAAGAATTTTAAAAGCTTAAAAACACCTGTGCAAGTGTTGTTTTGCCTGAGAAAAGTGCCTGCCTGCTTAGTTACCTAACTTTGTGCGAGAGCACAAGCTTTAGGAACATGTCAGTACTGGTAGTAGAATTATACAAATATGAAAAACAACATGTGAGTACTGATTTCATCCCACAGCTTCTGCTGAGTTTGATTTCTCTGTTATTGCTTCTATGTAATGAAATATTATTAGATGAGAAAGAAACCAAGAGATAGCTGCTGATGGAGCTACTTTTTGTAGGTGACCTTGGCAAACATCACAATCAATCAGTTGGGCATGATCTTGCAGATGGAAGTAACAGATCCTTATCTTGGGAAGATGTGTTCGAGTCATTTAACACTTCCTCAGGCATTGAGTCCCAAAGGAAAGATTTGTATCCATTGAATGGAAACGTGAGTAATACGAAGAATCTCTCTATGTTTCCTAGCTCACATATTTCATACAGCTGATACTACATCTGTACTCCCAATCTCTTCCTGGTAATAATAGTAGGTTATTTTTTTCTTTTCTGGAACTCGACTGTTTAGGTGTAACATTCACAGCATGCATTACTAATAATGATTTTTTCTTTTTGTGACGGAAGCATCTATAGTTATCATTTGTAATGCTGTCCCTTCACAGCTATGTAGTATTTATTAGGTAATCCTTTTAAATGAAGATTGTTTCATTTTCAAAGTCTATTTCATCACTATAACAGGAAGAACTCCTTGCTCTTTCAAGGAAGGCACCAAAGGAAGAGCATGAGCATAGTCATTGGCAAAATTTCAATGTAGAGAATGTTGAAAACAGTATGATCTCCTCTACTGCTGATACTAATTTTACATGGTTGTAGCATCTATTGAATCTTTTATAACGTTTTGATAACCATATTGTATTACCAGCTTCATGGTTGCTGCCTGAAGAAGCTGACAGCTTCAGATTTCCCACATATTCTTCAGTGACACAAACTCATGAAAGTGATTCTGACTATTACACGACGTTGTTTGACCAAGGGAAAACAGAAATGCTTCTTGAAGCAGATTCAAGTTTGACCGTTGGAGAAAAACAGAAATTCACCATTAGGGAAATGTCACCAGAATGGGGTTTTACCACTGAGTTCACAAAGGTAGGTACCATGTCACCCATGTTTTCTGTGCTCCTTCCTAAGATTCTATATGCCTCTCTCAGTAGAGCAATAGTGTTTTCAAGATTCTATATTTTGTTGTTAATGGATCTATGATTGCTCTAGAGCGTGTAACATCAGGCTGCATCTGTTGAGAGGTTAAATGGAATCCTAATCTAAAAACATCCTATTCCTGTTTCAGTGATATATAGTTTGTTCAGCCTAGTCTAAATGGTTGAATGAAACAGGATTAGTGGATCCTTTTACTAGACTTAGTTTTAGAAGCAAGTCTAAGTTACATTTATAAGCTGTTATGGCCTAAGGTCCTAGCTGTGGATGATGGTCCACTTCTTGACTGGATGATCTAAACTACTAGTTGTGCAACTTAAAAGGCACATTGGTTCTGTAGAATAAATAACCTGGTTTGGTGCAGATAGTCTTACTGAGTTTAGTTCCACTTGAGGTAGATAACATAAGGCACGTGGACTTATGCCAGGCCTGCTTGAGTAAGTTCCTGAATGTCCTCTAAATATTTCAACAGGGTAGAATATGACTCTTAAACTGAGCATCTAGGGGTAGATGAATGTCGTGTTAAATGGATATTTTGATTTAGCTGTACAAGGTTTGGAACAGATCTGATGATCTCACATACATTCCCTGCATGGATTCTGACTCTTGTCATATCATCATTCTGGCATGAATTTGTCAGTTCCTGAGGTTTTTTCATGGGGTTTAATTTCAAATCCTGAAACCAAGATTCTCAATGCAGGTCGTCATTATTGGATCATTCCTCTGTGATCCATTGGAATCTCCCTGGGCTTGTATGTTTGGTGACATTGAAGTTCCTGTTCAGATCATTCAGGAAGGTGTCATATGTTGTGAAGCTCCTTCTCATCTTCCTGGGAAGGTGACTCTCTGCATTACTTCTGGCAACCGGGAATCCTGCAGTGAAGTCAGAGAGTTTGAGTACCGGATGAAAACTAGTACTTGTAATCACTGTACTTCACCTAAAACAGAAGTTGACAAGAGTCCACAAGAACTGTTGTTACTTGTGAGATTTGTGCAGATGCTTCTGTCTGATTCATTGACGGATAAAGGGGACAATGTAGAATCTGAAAATCATCTATTGGGAAGACTCAAAGCTGATGATGACTTATGGGATCATGTCATAGAGGCTCTATTAGTTGGCAGTGGTAATTCATCCAGTACCATCGATTGGGTTCTTCAAGCACTTCTTAAAGACAAATTGCACCAGTGGCTTTTGTCCAGAACCCAGAATGAAAGTGACCAGGCGGGCGGGTCCTTGTCCAAGCAAGAGAAAGGTATAATACACATGGTTGCTGGGTTGGGCTTTGACTGGGCCTTAAATCCACTTCTAAGCAGTGGAGTTAATATAAATTTCCGCGACATCAATGGATGGACTGCTCTTCATTGGGCTGCACGTTTTGGAAGGTAATTGCAATTTGCGGTACATTTGATAAATTTGTCTTCTGATTCTTGAACAATAGTTAATATTGCAATAGAGAGAAAAATTGTAGCTTTCAGAAACACTGAAGAAGATTCCAAAGTTTTAGGAACTGATAAAATGATTTCCTAGCTGTCTTTGATGATGAGGTATTTTCTGGAGAGTCAAGTGGGGTAATTTCAATCATCACTTACTAAAATGAGAAAAATAATAATTTAATTACGGACTTTGATATATCAAATTATATGACATACTCGAATGTTTCAGTTAAGATTAAAAAGTTATACACTACTGAATTTCCTATTCTCATTCTTTCCTCTAGTTTGAATGAAATTCAATATTGACGTTGGACAATGGCAGAGCCAGGATTTTTCTCTTATGGGAATAAGAGATATGAAAACAATTTTTATTGACGTTGTTTGCTGCTTTACAAGTTTGCTGAGAAAAAAGAGAACATACAAAGCTCGTCCCAGATAAATGAGGAGGCATAGGAGGGGGACAAGTTAAAAAAAAAAGCCTGCACAAGGATGAGAGAGAATACACGTGTGTCTAATGGAGGAAGTGGAGATAGTTTTTTCTTTTCTTTGTTTCTCTCTTCTTTTTGCTTTCAAAAAGCAGGAAATTAGGAGAGGTGAATTTAAGGATATAATCATGGTGTTCTTGGATGTGTTGCACATAGCTGCTAGAAAACTTAAATGGGCAGGCCTATACTTGAATGATTACTTTTCAGGGTTTAAAAAAACTGTGACCAGGTGCATTTCACGCTCTTCGAATCAGTTACTTTTGGCAGTAGAACTTATTCATTAATTGGTTCCATTGTTGATCTCTATGTCAGTATTCTTTACCCCATATATTATTTGATTCCTATATGTTTGTTGAGCAGTGTACCATTTAAATATTATTCTTCTGCACTAGGGAAAAAACGGTTGCTGCACTTATTGCTTCTGGTGCATCGCCTGGGGCAGTGACAGATCCCACATCGCAAGATCCACAAGGTAAAACCCCAGCATCTATCGCAGCTGCCAGCAGGCACAAGGGGCTTGCTGGTTATCTTTCAGAGTTTGCACTAACTAGTCATCTGACATCCCTCACACTGGAAGAAAGTGAGTTTTCTAAAGGCTCTGCGGAGGTTGAAGCAGAAATCACTGTGAATAGCATATCAAAGGAAAGTCTTGCAGCCGATGGGGATCAGCTTTCCCTTAAAAATAGCTTAGCTGCTGTCAGGAATGCAGCTCAGGCTGCTGCCCGTATACAGTCAGCTTTCCGTGCACATTCTTTCAGGAAACGACAGCAGAGAGAAGTTGCTTGTAGTGAAGATGACTATGGTATTAATTCTGTTGATATTTCAGCTGTGTCAAAGCTAGCATTCCGTCATCCACGTGATTACAACTCAGCTGCTGTATCTATTCAGAAGAAGTACCGAGGTTGGAAAGGTCGCAAGGATTTCCTTGCATTTCGCCAGAAAGTTGTGAAGATTCAGGTATGGCATTTCCATTCTTATGCATGCACTGTCAAATGTAGTGGCATGAAATGCTGACCACGTGCTTAGTGGTGTAGATAATACCCATGTACATGTCGAGTTGCATAATGGATAAATGAAGGAGTATCTAAAATTTATCTTCTTCTTTTTTACTCCCAACTGCGGACTATGGTGTCCCTGTTACATCACTGCACCCTTTTGTTTGAAGAAGTCGTTAACTTTTTTTTCTTTTGCAGGCACATGTGAGAGGTTATCAGGTAAGGAAGCATTACAAGGTGATCTGTTGGGCTGTTGGAATTCTAGATAAGGTTGTACTACGATGGCGACGGAAAGGAGTTGGATTGCGAGGTTTCCGGAATGAGACAGAGAGAATTGATGAATCTGAATCTGAAGATGAAGACATCCTCAAGGTGTTTCGTAAACAGAAAGTAGATGGGGCTATTGATGAGGCTGTTTCACGGGTGATGTCCATGGTTGAGTCTGCAGAGGCCCGTCAGCAATATCACCGGGTGCTTGAAAGATACAGGCAAGCAAAGGTAAGCAGGCTAGGAATTTTGAATCAATGTTCAACTAAAGAAATGCTTTTTAATTATAATCTAATTAATTTATAAGTGATCTGAAATCACCGAGCTGAGCGAAAAAGTTGACATCTTTGGAGGTCACGAACCCCTCTCTGGATTTTGGAGATGGTAGCTAGGTCTCAGCATTACATGATGCGCCAGCAATCTATGTTAATCAGCTGTCGTCTATCTATCCCCAAGTCTTTTTGGCCTCTATATTCCAGCTCTGCGGACCCTAATCCTAAGCTTCTTTTCTAACTTAAATTCAAAGTCTATCCAGAAGTAACTACTCCTTAAATGAGTTTTGAAGTTGCATTGATTGCGTAGAACTTAATGGCTTTATTCATGCATGCAGGCTGAACTTGCCGCTGATAGTGAAGCAGGGGGATCGACTTCTCTAGATGATGCATTCGGTATGGAAGAAGAAGTGATGTATCATTCCTCATAGAAGAAACTGTTTATCATCCTTACTAATGGTAGGTTGACCAATTTTTTAGTTTGCTAGATGTTTTCAGGCTTAGTTTGTGCTTAATGGGCTCGATTTGGCAAAAACTGTAAAGTGATATGATGAGCATATATTCCTCATGTAAATGCTTCATGTAATTGCTGTATATGGCTTGTAAAGGTAGTTGATGGGTTTCGGTAGGTAACTGTCTTCCTTCTCAGTTATCCCTCTCTTTTCAGGTTTGCAAGTGAGAGGCAGAATTAATATAATCCATCGCATTCTTTCAAAGCTTCCAAGATTTATATTTCATATGTTCTTTCCTTCTCTCTCTCTCTCCTTCCCTTGATCAGTCCTCACTCCTCTCCATATGTGTCCTTTTTTCTTATTGCAATTTTTTTCCTGGCATGGCTTCTTCACCTGTACGGATAATATGAGCTCCTCTCTGGTGCATCACCTGTAACAATTCAAATGGTGAAAAGGAGCTTGTGTCTGTTGTTTCCAGAGTCTGAGGCCTTCGGAGGTCTGTTATTTAGAGACCTACACTTGTTTTGAGCCGAGCCAAGAAAAAACGCCTTTCTTTTTTCTTTGGAGGAGCAGCCATATGAAGCCTTCAGGTTCCTATTGTACTGCACCTTCACCCTCCTGTGCTCCAAGCTACGAGTGATGAGTTCTTTGTACCTTGGAAGATGGTAGGCTCATTCATATTCCAGATGTGGCAGAGTGGACGCTGTAGGAGAGAATGGTTATGATCAGGGAATTGGGATATCTTTCTTTCTCGGAATTGGTACATTCAACACTTATTGTTAATTATCGGGCAGTTTTGGTCTTATTGGATTGAAAGAATGTTGTGTCTTTATCTTTTCAAATTCGACCATCAAATTTAAGAGGATTTTTTTTTTCCTAATCAAATTTAAGAGGATCTCAATTTGACAAAGATGACCACACAATTTACCCAAAAAAAAAAAATCTCTTCACGAGTACTTTTTCCAACTTCTTTGACATATTTTTACATATAGTTTTGTATTTTAATCTCGATAATATGTCTCTATTAAATTGGCTCCCCGGATTCAATTTTCGGGTTATGGTTTTACCTAGGAAAAGGACTCGTGGAACGACGGAGATGATGCTCAAGAAAAAGTCCAGGCCGAAAGTGGTGCCGCTGTCAAAATGAAAGGAAGAAAGAAACAAAGGCCACGACACGCTAAGGGGCCACGTGTCTTCTAAATAAATACATACAGCTTTGCCTCACCACGGCACGATTTGGCTTCGTTTTCGAATCACGCACACTTGTCTGGCAGTTTATCGTCGAAGTTCAATCTCTCGCCAATATCGGCCATGGATTCGAACAAGCTGGAGCTGATAAACATCGCAATCCAGAGACTTATAGAAGAAAAGAAAACCAGAGGTGCCTCCGGTGATAGCCTCGCGGACGACGACGTTAACGACCAGCTTCTCCTCTCCAGATTGCTCTCTCAGGTTAACTTTCGTTATTAGTCGACTAAGATTAATAGGATGTCATCATTGCCATGAGTCTTAAGGTTTTCTCCTGCTTTCTTCGGTCATATTTCTTCGTCTATATATATCGGTAACTATTCATCAAAGAGAATGGAGTTACCATAGTGATCCCATTTTTTTCCGAACACTTTCTTTCGAATAGTTTGCAATCCTATATAGGAGTCTTAGGCTTGATCCGAAGATTAATGACAAAAAAACGTGAGCGGTATGAATGATTAGTATTCATAGTGGAACCTAATTATACCACAGCTCCAAACTTTTGGTTTAAAAGTAGTATCTAAACCTGTTCCATCAGGCCTCTGTTGCAGAACCTTCAGGAAGTTCTCCCTCCAATAATTAAGTCATGACTTGAACTTAACTTAACCTTCTTTTTCCCTCGGACAAGCCAATTGTTTTTTTGCTTAATACTTCTTAAATTCTCTTTCAAAGTGTAATTAACGCGGCGTGAACAATTAAAAACTACTGCATCGACAAAGTATTAGATGCTGATCAGTAACTCATGTAGCTTTATTTCTGTAAATAGTTGGAATCGTTGAAAGGAGATGGTGCGGCGCTTAAAGAACTTGAAGCTCCAACCGAGGTAGAGGAGATATCTTCTGCAGCCCATGGTCATGATGTGGACGTCCGTATGGAGAATGCTGGTGAGATCGATGTTGGTGGCACCGAAATCAGGGCAGAAGAGATAGTGAAAGAGCTGAAGGAAGTCAAGAGGCAGAATTTCGTAACTCAGTGTCTTGTTTCAGTCATGATTGTACTGACTGTTGCTTGGCAAGTATCTGAGGTCTCCCTGGTACTGAAAGTCAAAAACGGGTTGAGCCACCCTTTTAGATCCTTTCGAAGTATACTCGTGGGGATGCTGAAGGGCCCCGATAAAAATGGTCAGGATGCAGAAAACCAGAGCTCTCCTGCGAAACCACTCCTGGTTGACATTCCAGAAGTTCCCTTCGTTGATTTAGGAAGCTTAAGTTTAGACGGTGAAAAAAACTGAAAGTATTGTTTGGTATGAAACCAAGACGGGTGAGGTCTTTTGCGAACCATTGCCTGGTTTGATCTGCAGGGGTTGGACAGAGGGTCTAGTGGAAACCTTTTTTCCTCCAATTTGTTGAGATGTTTGACGAATATGATGGTAGTGTATATATATATATATATATTGCTTGCTTGTGGTGTAAATGTTGGTTCATGGATTCCACTTTTAAAATGGTTCTCTTGGAATTTCGAACCGTTTCTTGAGCTTGCTTCACGCCTCTACCATTACTCGAGAATCATAGATTCATAAGCTCAGGCCTAAGAGTGGGAAGTGGAGGTGGGAAGAGTCCCTGACACGCCCAATATATGGACATGAAGATAGTCATCAGCCTGCCTGAATCTCTGAGCAACTGAGCAAGTGTTCTTTAATTCGAATCTTTGTCCCCGTTTCATCGAGTAAGGAATATAGACGAGTCAAAGCATTTTTTAGGCCGGAATTGTGCCAACCTATACCTTAATAAACAACCATTCTTGTGGAGCAAATAAGCTGGCGTGACTCCTACGCGAGTAAGCTTTGTGCGACAAGGTTAAGCCTATCTTGCTGTAACCGTTGTGCTTTCCCTCCCCCGCTAATCAGCCGCACCATTGGTTTAAAGTTGAATCTCACAAACCTCCTGAACACAAAGGCCATCAGCGGCTTCTTTTGCTGAGCATTTTTTTGATCTCGAATCTTTTGTATCTAGAAGACAACCTCAATATAAACAAAAATCTTAAGCAGGTATAATCAAATAACTCTAAAGAGCACACTTGATTTCAAGCGGCCAGCGGCCATAGAGATGCAGACCCTCTTTCTTTCTGGATGGAGAACAAATTACAAGGTGCCAAACAGAAGAACATCCATCTGGGTAGATTTCACATTTAACCGTCCGCTAATTGGAGAGGGAACTATCCTCATGGCCCACAAACCTCATGAAACCGTAAAATATTGTGTTGCTTCCAGTGCCGAATTGCTGGGCACATTTTACCCTAAAACAGATAGCGGCCTCTAACCAGAAGCTATAAGCCGACAGCCACATAAGCCCATGAAACAAACATCTACCTCTTGAATATGGCAATGTAATAAGATACAAACAAATAGCCTGAAGCAGGACCCCGACTGCCCATAGGTGGGACTCATTAAAATAACATTTCATTTGGAGCTAGGAAAACATTTGAATATATGATAAGATGAAGTAAAAAGTCTTCAACTGACAAATAACCAATTCGTTCAAGCACTTCTCCAAGAAGGTATCTTTCATTGAAACACTCATAACCAAGAATCTCTGAAAAAAGGGAAAGAAAATCATAATAAAACATCAAACATAAACATTCGAAGAAAACCAACTTTCCATTTGATTTGTCTAGAACAAAACAATGACAAGCAAACAAGCTCTAACCCTGGACATTTTGGCAACATATTTAAGCCATTTGCTGAATTTGAGTGGTTAATCTTGTCTTCAAGCATAGTTCAACCGGAATATATCATTCAACACATAGAAGCTTCCCTGTGGTGTTGGCATCAAATGGAACATCTGAATGCAGAAAGCGTGACAAGATATTTTAGTTAGAGAAGAGAATCGAAGAATGGAATAATGATTTATGTCAAGTTATTTAGGACATGCATTCAAGAGGGTCTCCTGGGAGAGTGCATGTGAGAAACATCTCATTGGCACAAAAATGTGTCAATAACACGTTGGGCTATGCCTAAATATCAATCAAAGGAGAAACCAATATGCAATGGTAAAGTACATGTAAAGTTACACCATATAAATTTGCTGAGTAAACATATCAAGAAATGCAAAATATGAAATCCTTGCATGACTAACCAATGTACAGGAGGATATTTTCTCGTCGCTTAAGCACATCAAAAGTATAGTAGACCTGCTTAACCCCGTAGGGGTGGTAACTATCTAAAACGTATAGGACCAGGGGTCAGAGAGATCTAAGTGCAACGATTCTGATCAAATAACTGATATTGAAATGGAACTGATGTTGAATGAATAAAGCAAAAATTTTAAGAAGGCAATTAAGTTTAGTGAACAATTTGAAACATTTCGTAAAGAAGGTTATATTAGAGCTGTACTCATAATCTTCAAGACTCAAACTTCAAGTTCCAAGGATTAATGCATACATGACATGGCATATCTACAAGAGGCATGACAATGAGAGCTCAGCCTGCATGTAAATGATTTAACAGCTCAGGCCATAGCACTGATTCGAAGCTGGCCACTTCTCACCAAAGGGTCTGATATCTTCAAAATGTAAGGTTAATATGCAGGCCTATTTTGACAATTTGGGAGTGACAAAATTATGATACTTGAGAGTGCATGGCTATGGTGGTCCCTTTCTTACTCGCTACAGCAGACAACTCGAAGGAAAACAGAGCAAAAACAAAAAATCAAATTTCATGTTTTCGTAGACAATTTATGATCACATACAAGTCGAGGATAAAAGGTTCAGCCAAAAAAGTCCACGAGACATGCTTCCCTTGAACTGTTTTGTCTTGTTAGCGCAAGTAATTAGGTTCTAGAAACCACAACTGCAAAACTGGAGGGAGACACTTAAAATGATAAATTTAAAGGAAGAGGGACGTGCAACTATTTAGCAAAATATGCACTAAAAATGTAAACTAACATGAAGGCTGAACTATTTATACACCTAACCACGACACATACAAATAATGCAAGAGTACAGAGAAATGCCAATATGAAACGAAGGAAGAAACTGTATTAATCAAGCTACGGTACCAAAGCCTAGCAAAGCAAGGCAACGCACAGATCAAACAGTGGATATTGTTTAGAAAATCGGCAAGGATATTAAAGGTTCTTTGACAACAAAGTGCAGATCTTCCGAGTGCAACAAAATCAAATCATCGGAGGAAGCCACAAATACCAATTTCCAAACAATCCTCCATTTGGCAAAGAGAACTTCAAATTTTTAATCAGATCTATACCTCACACCAGAAGCCAAACCTTCGTACCAACATAATAAGCATAATCAACAACAAGCCGATTAGCATCGGTTCGATCACGCACCTCGAAACTCTAAAAAGCCTAAAACTATCACATGCTCTATTAACAGGAGTCGAATGCGAAATCAGTGAAGAGCGGAAAAAAGTGGCATACCTGGCTAAACTTAAGGGCGTGCTGTTCGCCGGCGAGCTGGAGATTGCCGCTGACGAATACGAGCATGCCACCAACGGGGCCAGAGGGCTGGCAATCGACGGTGGTGATGCTGTGCTGGCACTGCTGGAATGGGAGGCTAGTGAGCTTGGCG
Source organism: Morella rubra (assembly GCA_003952965.2). Classification (NCBI taxonomy): domain Eukaryota; kingdom Viridiplantae; phylum Streptophyta; class Magnoliopsida; order Fagales; family Myricaceae; genus Morella; species Morella rubra. The sequence continues at coordinate 100,171 of RXIC02000084.1, read as the reverse complement.
ACAATGTTCTGAGACCCTTGGATCTTCTGTCCCTCGAAGGTCAGCATGGACTCCTCCTGGTAGAGGCTCGCCAGTCCCGCGCGGTTCGCATCGAATGTCGTGTAGTAGTGCTCCACGAATGCCCTGGACAATTGGTCTGGATCCATCTCCGCCGCACCCGATCACTGCCCCCTCCCCACCGCTTATAACTAACGCAGAGAGAGAGAGAGAGAGAGAGACCGATAGAGAGAGTGCCCCAAAATAATTTGATTAAAATAAATACTCCGCTTATGGACCTTAATTTCGGTCTATGGCCCAATACGTACCTTGACTGTATTTACTATTTCGCCCTTGCTTACGTGCAAGGACGTTTTTCTTTTTCATTCTTATCACCATTCACCAACCAAGATGGGTCTTTTATCCCAACCAACTGGGGATACTGTTGAATTAATTTTTTTTCATTTTTTTTTGGATAGCGTAGAATTTCTCGAAATCGAGAATATTGCAAATAAAAAGTCAACGTGATTCCTGATTTCCTTTTTATTTTTGGCTGTGAATCCAGACCCTTCAATAGGTGGGCCATGAGAATGGTGAGCGAAAGTTCTGGCGTGAAGAGAAAAAGAAAATCATGTCGTCGACAGCAGGGTTCGAACCTGCGCGGGCGTAGCCCAACAGATTTCAAGTCTGTCTCCTTAACCACTCGGACATATCGACGATTTGGTAGGCACCTCTGCTATGAATTTAAATTAGCTTTTTGATTACTATTCCCTCCTTTATTACCCTATACTGAAACTATTATTAGCTTAGAACTTAGAAGTTGTTGTTTGGACTCTGTATGATTCATTATATGGTTCATAATATTCAAAATTTTACATAGACAATATTAAATAAAGGAGAATCCATCTGTTGCGTCTATTTCTTTTCAAATTGTACTATACAATTCAGGCAAGAAATTGCAAAAGATCTTGGTCCCATATCCTATATACCTTGGCGTTGCACCATACTGGGTTACTAACATACAGAGGCCAAACATCAACTTCTAAGTTTCAAGACAAGGGAATCCTATTATAGGGCTCATATTATTCCAAAACTTTACATTGACAACATTAAATAGAAAAGAATCCACATGTTGTGTCTACCTCTTTTCAAATTGCACCATATAATTAAGACAAGAAATTACGGAGGATTTTAATCCTAGGATATGAATTCTAAGACTTCACCTCTAGAAAACACACGAGACAGAACAGCAGTTGGCTTTTAAACATGAAAACATCAAACGAGAGACCAACTGCAGCAACCGGAACAAAGATTTTTGCAGATCAACCAGAACTTTGGGACAGAAGCAGATGCCTCCACATACATGAAGCGAGTTCAGAATTCAAGAGAAACCATAGAACTATAGAAGGGTCGTCGCTAATGCATAAGCTAAGGAGCAAAAGCCTTCTTTAGAATATTAATCAACTTGGATATCAGACCAGCCAGCGCCATTGACACAGGTAGCAAAAAGTATCCGAACTATAAGATATTCTGGAAACTAAGAAGGCAAGGGAAAATTGGTTAATTGCAAACCGAAAAATGTTTCAATGATGTAACACCTTGCTGTCAGGGCCTAACAGAGCTCAAGTTTGTTCATTTTTTTCCCATTAAATTCCTTTTAAGAGTTCCAATGCTGATGTTTTGAATCCATTTCCACAGAAATCAATTTTCAAAGAGAATTCTCCAGGACAAAAGAAATCCGAAGTCGCTGCTTGAAAAAGTGTAGAATATGGAGAGATACTGGAGCTTGTAATCCAGTAGTAAGTCGAGTGCTGAATTATAAGAGATTTCGGTATATACAAGAACCTTTTGCAGAGAACATTCAGGTATAGCTTGTAAATAATCTGACTTGATATGTTTGCATTGGTCCAGAGGCAGAGATCATAACAAGTGCTTCAAATACATGTACAAATCAGCAAAAAAATTTGACATTACTCAAATTTGATCCAGTGTGACGGTTACATCAATTCTCAGCCAAATGAACTTTTCACTTTCTTAATTTGAAAAGGAAAAAAAAAGGAAAGGATTCTATATAACTGCACATCAACCTCTCACTGTTACCACTGAAGAATTGAAGAAAATAAAGGGTGCTCTACAAGTACATATCAACCTCCGTTATTGCAATCCTACTATACAGACGGGTCCTCCCATTGTGAAGACGCTATATTTCATTCCTTGAACAGATTGAATCACGATAATATTAGCCTTGAAAGACACAGAGATGGAGATCTCTTCAAGGATGCAATTTTATTGTTGCAAGGGGAGAGGATGCAACCCCAGAGCTTCCGCGTATTACATCCAAGTCTTAAGTATTTCTTGGCCATTTCCCGGTAATATCACAGCATTCGAGGTCCAATCAGAGAACCTTCTCTACTAGCAGATAAATTTCAAACGGCGGACCTCGACGGAAGGATTGGAAATGAGACGAAAAAAAGTGGGAAAATGTAGTGTCTTCTATATGTGGCTCATTAGGGAATCAACAAAACTCAATGCCAACGAATCAAGCACATCTTCTATATACACTGCCACAAAAATGCAAATGTCTCCCTGCACAGAACAAGCAATAGCAGTTCTAAGTCTATGGAAAAGGGAGAAAGAACAACTCTAATTTGATACGAGCCTTTGGCGTCACTACAGAAAGTGTGAAGAAAACCAGCATCATTGAAGAGAAGAACTATAAATTACAAATCAACTTTGGTTCCAGAGAACTTACTTTGGGAAGAACTCTAAACCCATCAAAGCATTGCTAAGAGCATTCCCAAGCATCCATGAGACCACAAGTCATGATTGCATCAGCAGGAAGCCTTTAGAACAGAAGTTGTCTCTACAGATTCCCATTTGAAGCTGATTGGAAAAAGCGTGAAACCTCCCGATAAAGTTGTTGAGCTTCGAACGGTTTTGAAACAAACCCATCCATCCCACATTTTAGAGATTCATCATGTGTAGCCTGGATTACATCTGCCGTCATGGCCAAAATGGGAACATGCCAGTTTGAAACATTATCACAACCCTCGACGGATGCTTCTCCATGTTGAACACGAGTATTGATACTGCGTTCCATTTCCCTAATTCTTTTTGTGGCTTCAAACCTGTGATGGAGGGAGATTAAATGGGTCTTAGATCTAGTAATTGATCTGCCACTCATGTCAACAAAATAGCAAACATATAATAAGATCAACAATAGAAAGAGCAAAGCAAGTAGCACATACCCGTCCATTTCTGGCATTTGAATGTCCATGAAACAGGCATCAAATAGGTGAGGTGGCTTAAGTAATGAGATTGCCTTTTTTCCATTGTCTGCACAGACCACATCAGCTCCGTACTTCTTCAAAGCACCAGCAGCTACTCGGAGATTCACATTATTGTCATCTACAATAAGAATTTTCCTCCCAAGAAGAAGATTGCACAGAGACAAACCAGGGAGCTCCCCGTTGCGGGGATTCCCCTTGTTCCCAACACCCATAGCTCGCTGTAATGAGGCAGCAAGCATGCTAGCTCTCAGGGGCTTCATGATGACTGGTGGAGCGTAATTAGTAGAAGCTGCAGCATTTGTTCTCAATGAACTGATGGAATTAGCTAGAAGGAACAACTTAGGTGGAATCCCAGGCTCGACTTTTTTTAAATTATTAATGAAAAGAGCTGAAATGGCTGAATCCCTATCCCAAACATCCTGTTCAACGAGGACCATATCAGTACCTGTATTGGCACTGCTTATGTTAGACAAACCTTGATTCAAATCAGGGACTACTTCAACACGAATTCCAAGCCGTTGGATATGATATTTTGACACCTTGGAGCGGACAGGTCTGGCGTCCACAACTAATGCTGTCATGCCCTGGAATTCGGAAGACACAGAATTGGATTGGCTGTTGATTTGCTGGCTTTTATGCTCAATGGGATTGGAGCAGCCATTGTTGAAGACAGCAGTAAATGTAAAAGTAGAGCCGATCTTTGGTATGCTCACAAAACCAATTTCCCCATTCATAAGGCCAACTAAACACTTGCTTATGCTGAGGCCAATACCTGTGCCCCCATGCGTTCGGGAGATGGATGGACCCACTTGCATAAAAGGAGTGAAAACACGAGATTGTGCTTCGTTAGGGATCCCTACTCCTGTATCCTCAACAGATACAATTACGTTGATAGGGTCAGAGAAGGACAATGAGAGAGGACATGGGGATCCCTCTTGACTGAGAGTCTTAAATCCTTCCCAGCTGCAGCACCTATCTGCAACAGGGAATCCACTCAAGGTATTCTTTGATGATGATTCTGCCTCAACTTCTATTGAACCAATTACCTCCTCAACAAGATGAACTGTGACGAATATGTGTCCTTTCTCTGTGAACTGCAATATAAATAAGTTTCAGTTTGCTATTTATGCAAAGAACACGTTGGAGAGCTTCATATTCATCCTCTCATATTTAAACTTCCATGACAACACCATTAACAGCTATAGCACAATTCGAAACATGAGCATTTTTACAAGAAGTTCGTTCTTTACATCCACTTAACTTCATTATTTATTCATTCTCCACAAATAGAAGGGAAGGCACTTTTCAACCAAAATGCAAACTTATTACATGTCAAACAAATCTATGGTTACATGGAGTAATGCGTGGATGGATTCTTGTTATTGACTATTCCCCACCCCCAACCTTTTTTTCCTTTTATGAATATCCCATACAGTAGTGGAAACCAGTATCTGACTCTTTATTTCTCCCAACAGTTTGTCAACCATGTTCCATAACATTTTAGAACCTATCGCACTTACTTTGATTGAGTTACCCATAAGATTGGTAATGATTTGACGAAACCTTCCAGGATCACCGATTAGCATTTCAGGAACCCGATCTGAGATATATACTGCAAGCTGCTCTTCCCACAAGTTGGCCATGCAAATCCCACCAATTCAGTTATTAGACAATAAAAGCACTTAATGAGGGACAATGCAAAACTAGAAACATGTATCACCTCCACTCCTTTTTCTTGGGACTTTCCAGAAAAGAGTGATAGGACATCATCCAAAATTGCTCGCAGATCAAACCGCACTGCCTCAAGCTCAAGCCTGCCAGATTCGATCTTTGCCTGGTCTAAAACCTCATTGATGAGTGAGACAAGAGCTTTTCCACTGGCCTGTGCTGTTCTGACATAATCTTGTTGAGTAACATCTAGATCTGTATCCATCAGCATATCCAACATTCCTGAAAAATTAACAGCATTGCAGTGTCAAGGCTCAAAAAGCTCCATCTTGAACATTAGGCCATACATAGTGCAATATATTAAAGGAGAGTTTCAGAACTCACCAAGAACACCATTCATTGGGGTCCTGATCTCATGGGAGACGGTAGCAAGGAACTATAAAAGATTGAAATTCAATTAGGACCATATGCACATGAGACAAGTACCCAAACAAGGTTATATTTAATAAGTAAGACATCAAAATACCTGGGACTTAGCAACATCAGCAGCTTCAGCTCGTTTTTTTAGTTCCATCATCTTGTGGCAATCATCTTCCACTTTGGCAATTCGATTGACAGTTGCATGGAATATATATCCAACAAGTAATGCAATCACAAGGATGCCAAATGAAGTTGTTATTGCAAGCCATGGCCATGGTGGTTTTTTATTGAATCTGTATCAAGAATGAACTTAGTCTTGCACCCACTACAAGTCATCAACTCCCAAATTTCAGTTATTATCTTCCTCAGAAGCAAAAGGAGACTCTGATTACTTGAGAACCAGTAACCGCAAAGACACATTAGGTGGTGTTTGAGTCCAAAATTTTGGCCATAATTAAAAAAATTATAAAATAATCTCTCCCCCCATCAAATTATTCTTTTTCATTATAATATGCATTCAAATCTTCTCTCTCTTCACTTTTTCATCAACTCCCATAAACTATCTTCACTTTTTCATCAACTCCCATATCACAAAATTTGAACACTCAAACATCACCTAAGTTATTGAAGAGGGATAAGTGAGATGATAACAGCATCTTATTACACCCACTTTTTAAAGTGAAAATAAGAGACAAATTTTCAGAATACAGAAATGACGCGGTATTAATTGGTTTACAAAGTGGACAAAGAGGTCTATATGACAGATTCTGAACCCAGAATAAGCAGAATAGAGAAGAGCTTATTTTTACCGGCAATGCATCTCATGCTTCCTTAAGGGATCTCCAAAGTTAAGGGTGCTAACATGCCGCAAGCCATCCTCTGATACACTTGAACCATACATGCTGATTGGATGTGAGTGATTGGTAGTGTCATATACATTCACGAGAATGGTCTGTTTACTAGCAAGCTGTTGAAGCAACTTCTCCACAAGCGACTCAATATCAAACACTCCACCAAGATACCTGCTTGGCAGCAGCCACAAGAAAAGGTTTCTTAGTAATGTTTTATTTATATTCACGTGATAGACCTAAATGCTGCTCGGATAAGGGTGTGGTAGTGTCATATATAAACTTGAGAATCATTAGGCCGTCTCTACCTTTCCATATGTCACAGGCTTTAAATCCATAATATATACAGCCTTCACATGCCAAAATTCATATTCTATATACATATTTCTTCTATTCCTTTGTTCCTAAACCGGGGCAGAAGATGGGATTTCGTGGGATTCAGAATCCATAATGAGGCATTCCCAATCAACTTTAAACCATTTATCTAAGGAAACTTACCCATCAGTTGCTTGGATCCTCTCATTTGGCGTAGCATTTGAGGGGAGATCCATCTTGTACACAGCAAATGTCAATATAACTCCAAGACGGTTACTTTTCACTAGCCTGAAAGGAGCAGTTAGAACTCCCTTCCCTAATTTTCTTGCACGCAAAACATTTTCACGGTCTTCCTGTTGGTACATAATTGATTCACATATTCTGATTAGCAACCATATATGCAATCCACTACTTCAAAGACAACCGCGATACAACGGCTAACTTCAAAGATGATGAAAAGAAACTTGCCTTCCCGGAGAGCATATCAAGTGAAACCACGTGAGCAATTGTATCCTGTGCAAAGATGACAGGAGCATATTCTTCCTGAATTGGAGATGGTTCTAAGGCTTCTGGGGTATAGTCATCCTCATGAACGGGGTTTTGTTCGAGTGCATCCATACTCTTAATAGTCCATCCTTGTTGCTTCTCAAATTGTTCCCTTTCTGAGTGGAGCACCCTTACAGCATATGCCACACCACTTGTGAGAGGCCTCTCAAAAGCAGTTCGTTCCGTGTACCTTGCAAAAGTCCTCTGTAGGTTGTGAAAGTTAGATTGTTTTGTTAACTAGATACTAGTGTTCGTAGGCAAAAGAACTGAGATCTGGTCTTAAATTAACCAAAATTAACCAATAGCATAGGAATATCATCACATATCGCAACTATGCAATGATTCTAGAACAATGATAAGCTACATAATTAAGAACAGTGACTTGATCCAAATAAAGGAGGTCACCGGACAAATAGTCCAAGAGTGGTTCGTGAATGAAGACATATGCCTCATAATTATGATTCTTGGCATAGAGTCTCAATCGAAAAAACAAGGTAATAGCGAGACAATTAAGCACTTACACGGGAGAGTTATAGATCCCTCCAGATTTTAGTGAATTAATCTAACATGAAAGGAAATCAATGTACCTGATCAATAGCCGACGGATTCTTGCCATGGTGAAAGGTTGAGATCATAATGGACATGGCTTGGATATGATTCATACTCACATTAAACTGATCCTGCAACATTCTAGCCCTCTCGTCACACATACTTGCAAGGGTCTCTTTCCTCTTCTCGGTAGCTTGGAAGCTCATGTACCAGAAGATCCACAAAGACACCATGGTCCAACCAAGAACCCATGTAATCAAGAGCTTCCTCCACCAAGCTTTTGGGACTCTCTTGGACCCAAGATACTGGTAGTAATGATGGTGGACCTTACAACTGTTCCCTGAGATTTTTTCCCACCATTTGAGCCACATCTTGACACTATCACCAAGCAAACCCGTCTTGGTGTCCAAGATTCCACTATTGGCAAACCAGTTCATGGAAATTACAGACACAATCCAGCAACATAGCATCCAAAGGAGATGCCCCACCTTTAAACCAAACTCAACTACGTGAAGCAAACTCATCAACAACAGTGCCCAACACAAGCTAAGAAGAAATAGTAACAATACGAGGTGAGTTTGACTTCTTGCTACTTGCACGAGAGACAGAGGATCAAATAAACAGAAACTTCCTCGCTAAAACTAAAATCAAAAGAAAAAACAAAAACAAAACTCGGAAGAAGTTCAAGAAAAAGAATGAAGCTTCTACACCTCCAAATTCACTAAAAGGACGTGGACTGAGAAGGATGTCTAGAAGTGGGAAGATGCTATCTTATCTACCCAGCTTCAAATTGGGAATGCCAGAGGAAACCCAAATTTTACGGGAGATAAGACGTCAAAATGCAAAAAGGGAATCAAAAGACTCCCAAGATTCTGAATTTCCAATCCGAAACAATTTGAATTTATTCTCTTTAAGTACCAACCAAAACCCAGGACAAGAAATGGGCTAAACTAGCCAACAAAGATTCGAAATTTAGTTAACCAAATCAGAAGACCAACCACCGATAAAGAATCTGACAGGAAATCTAGTTTATATGAGTTTTTAACTTACTGAAATCCACCGGAAGGAATTTTAGCATGTGGGAATTAAAGTTGGACTCTATGAGTAAACCAACCTGAATACACCTATACACAGAGGCAGAACAATAAGGGCCAGAAACGGTAGCAGAAGAAGCAGCTGTAGGAGAAAAATAAGGTGAGCAGAATGAATTCATGGAGAACAAAAGAATCTGTGAAAAAAAAAAGATGAGAAGAATATGGTGGTAGAAATGTCTGCTAGCACAGGCCATTATCTCTATCCACATAGGCCATACCACCCAACCCAAAAAAATATATTTTAAAGCGCAACAGTTATTTTAACATTTAATATTTTAATTAATTAATACTATCATATAATATAATAAAAATTATATTAAGGGCATAAAAGGTATAGTGCCACTGAGCAGAAATCGCTGCTTTTTTCCCAGCTTTCCTTTTGCCAACTTTCCTTTGTGTTCCGCATACCTTATCCATCCAATACCAGGTAGACAACTTCTACACGCCAAATCGTTTTTTTAAAGCACTTAAAAACTCTGCGTTTCTATGACTGTACTGCCTATAGGACAGAATTACCCTTGCATGGAAACAGAATTCAACTTTGCTGCCCGAATGGCATCAGATACCTGTACTTTCCCCTAATCACCATTTGCCATGACAGAGAGAGAGAGACCAAGAGTCAAAAAGATTAGGTAAAGAGGTAAGCCACCCCATGATTAGAACCTCTCAAGGTGTTATTTATCTTTTTTACTGTTTTGGAATCTCCATCAACTTGCAGGCATACAGCTCTAAATTCATTGGAAAGCCCCCATATAGAAAATAAAAATAAAAATAAAACAAGAAAAGGAAAAAAGAGAAACAAATTTCTTAAACTTTGGAGTTTTAGGGCTTAAGACAAGAGGAGAGTTGATCCTATGCAATAATATAGGATGAGATTGAGAGGGTGACTTTTAAACCTATAAAATAACTTAATATATATTATATAATCTTGTGATTTACTATAACCTCACAAATAAAAGATTACCATCATCCAAAAAAATGGAGTATTTTTTTTTTAATCTTTGGTGATATTGACATCTCATCTGATTTGTAAGTTGAAAGTAAAAGCCCCACCAATGATAATATAAACCTTTTTATAGTGTAACAGTACAGAGTTTGTGGTTGTAAGTTGTAACCAACCCCCAAAGTCCAACCCTAAGGGCAAATAGGTTGGGTCCCTTGATGGCTTTTTACAATTTGTTTACCGTATGGGAAGCAACGAGGAGCATTGGTTGGACATGGAAGAAAGGTAGGCTTGTTAAATACGGGTTCGACCCGAGGGCAACACGGTCATTTCGAGGAGCGAGGAGTAGCAAGGAGAGGAGGGTTCAAGACGAGACGACAACAAATGACAAGATAGTAATTTTGGGAATAAAGCGGTGGCAAAGGTGTGATGGGGGCGCTTTAATCAAGGCTCGTCACGAAGTGATTAGGCCATCACTACTCCACAACATCCTCTTTTTGGTGTCCTCTGGGTCTGGGGAGCCCTAACGGGACAGCGACGTCCCACGTCAGCGCACCGGTTCTCTGGCTTTAGCCAATCCGGTTGTCCTACGTGGAAGCCCCATAATGGCTATGTCCCACTACGTGTCACCTGTGGGGCTGGGATAAAATTTGGAAGCATCTCCCTCCCACGTGTGCACAGAGCTCTCTCTCTCCCCTCTCTCTCTCATACTACCTTTTTTTTTTTTGTGGAACGAAACTCTCTCTGTCCTGCTCAATTGAAATTTTTTTTTTTTTTTTCCCCTTTGTGAACTAACTAATAGAAGTGCTGCTTCATTTAAAACTTAAAACCAATTGAATATGCCCAAAAATTTAGGCTGCTGTCCTTTCATTTTTCTATTAAGGCACTATACCCTTATGTGGGGGGGTTCACTTTCGATTTAATAGACGTGCGATCCAAAATTTTTGAGTGGACCTAGGCAAAGGCCATAATGCTTCGGCGCGACCTGATTCCATTTAAATTCAGCTAACAAGGACTCGACAAAGGGCTGCAAGTCGCTTTCTCATTTGTTAACATTTATAGGCATAGTGATCTGAAGTCCATTTTCAAACATATTTTCCAGACTACGAGACAAAAGTCTGCCACTATGGGATATAGGAGAACGCCATTTAATTGTGGTCATTAAAATGGAGAAAAAAAATGCATAATGATTATATAAGAAGAGTAGTTTATTGCAGTGCGAAGTTGCAGTAACATGATTGATGTCAAAACATAAATAGACACATATTATAAATTGATGCTACTTATCTTCTGACCTTACCGAATAAAAGACAAATATCTCTGCCCCCCCAAAAGATGCCAGACATTGAGTGGAAAGGACCCGTGTGGATTGATTTTGGCTTTGTTTATTTGTTAATTTTTTTTCCTTTTTTTCTTAATTATTAATACTTTAGGCAAAATGTTGCAATATATATCCTATACCATGTTTGAAGGAGGCATTCCAAAAAGTCATTATGGGTACCGTAACCCATTACCCAAATACGGTTAGCATTTCATTAAGGTTATTTATTTTTAATGCTCGTTTTCTTCACCCATAGTGATGAAAAATCCCACGTTGAGCTATATTCCAATTTCCCTAATGAAGTTGACATTAAGGATTAAATTTGTCCTAGGCAACTAACAAAGTTGACATTGGTGAGGAGCATTAAAAAAAGTTCAAACATGGAAGAATCCGTCCAATGAAACTCTCCCCAATTAAATAAATCTTACGTGACTTTTTCGAAAGCTTATTTTAAAAGTCCGATCAGCCGAAAATGGGAAAGCAGTCTAAGGTGGTATAATATTATATAAACTGTAAAAAAAGCTATTTGTCTTAGGTCGACAGCAACTTTGCAAGTGAAGTATATAGGGCTCGTTTGAACACGTTAGTCCAGTTTTCAAAGTATGCGTACGACTGATGTATTTTTGTCTCTTCGTTGGGTTGTTTATTTAATGAGATAGGTGTCGGCTAGCTGCAAGCCCCATATCTCTAGTGGAAAACTTAATTCGTAAAATAAGCTGGAGGGGAAAGAATCCAAGGCTATTAATTCGTAAAATAATTAGTTAAACTAATTAATCAATTTTTTATTTTTGTAGTAACGAGGATTGTACTAAAGTGTTGTACTTTGAGAAATTTTAACTTACCTGAATATATACTGAAAATACCAGTTTTTTTTTTTTTTTTTTTTAATTTCATTGATTCTAGTTCCTTCTGATTTGATTGTTTCGAGAATATACTAGCTTTTCCAAGATTTTTGAACTTATTTACCATTTGAAACACCCTTTTAAAAAAAGTGTCCCAATGCACTACCCAATATTGATCCTATCAACATGTATATTTATATAATAAAAGTTCATGTTGGTAGTATTCGTTGTGTACGCATGTGTTAATTCAATGACTTGAGAAGGTAACTTACGAATATAATATACACAAGAAAGAAAAAATAATGAAATATTAATTAACTTTCGTAAAAATATTATTGACATTTCAGAGAGAGAGAGAGGAATGCATGCATTACAAAAATTAATAAAATACGAGGAAGTTCTGTCTAACCCGCAAAGGAAAGGAATTGATTAATTGGGCGGGGGGGGGAAGGGGTTTCAATATACATGGGAAGAACCAAAACATAATAAAATAACCTAAAATGTGTCTTATAGGAGCAAAACTAATAAACATACTCAGGTCACTCTCATCTGCAATGGCCTTTTTCCCCATTGCCAAACAAAGTAGATGTCAGAGATTACGGCATTTCACCCACCGCGACGGAAAACGGATGACGGCATGCTGTCGTGGGCAAGTGGGTTTAAAAGTCTCTTCCCACAAGGTTCTCTCTTTTGCTCGCTACACTCTTATCTCTTTAATCTGGTGGAATTTCACTTTTAGTTTAATATTTACCATATTGGTTTTTTATGTTTTTTTCGTTCTTTCAGTCCATGTTAGATGCCGGCTGACGCCAACCCACTATCAGAGCCCCACACGTGGCCTGTTCGGAGAGGATCAGTGGTATATATACATACGTGGGCGGTGGGAGGATGTAACCCAACGTGGGGAATGAGGATTAGGGTACAATGCCATTAATTATGTTCAATGGGGAGAGATTAATATAATGGAGATATTTCTTCTAAAGAACAAAAAAAAAATTATTTTTTTTCGTGGTGGACCAAGAAGCCCATTAAGGGTTTTGTGTGATAGCGATGCGTCCACACTACGATCTATAGTGAGAATTGGCCAAACCTGAATTCTTTTCGAGTTTTTTCGGACCTAACAGGGAACAACCTTGTCGAGCTTTGGGAATATACTTTAAATAGTTAAGCTTGATTAGAGAGCGGGGATTAGAACAAGAAGCACGCCATAATGAATTAAAATGGGGTACCAAAGCGCCGCATGCAGCATCAAATCATAAAAAATGTGTTAATTTTGGTTGGTCGTTTATCCGGCTCTTGGCGTGACTCATACCGCAATAGCCAAACCCAATGATAATGCACTACTAATCTGACTTTTGAAAAAGGGGACTTCAGACCCAATCCTGGAGGAGTTTGACACTTTCTTTTTTGGCTTCTTTTATTTTTTCTGGGTTGATTGTCCTCGGAGATAAGGAAAATCGGTAGCTATTCTGGTTATATTTATAATATAAAGTATATCATCCAAAGACGAAGGACGAGGAGATTCATTGAACTGAATGGGGAGATAGTGGAATTGACATTTATACGTGCATTCTTTAAACGGTATAGTTTAAAGATGCTCTGAAGGGTAAACCCTGCTGATCTCTCGTTGAATGGTGGAGTCCTTTTTTTTTTTCTTTTTCTTTTTTCTCCAGAACAGTGGAGTCTTTGTTCTGAATGATTTTGACATTAATTGTGAACGCCGGGACCTTTTATTACCAACGGGGAACCTGGCCTGTGAGTCTGTGACATATTTAAGATAACTCCAGCCACCAAAGAACCTGTGTATGTAAGGAGACCGGAGGCGCATTGATTGCTGATTAATAACTCCCGTGAACGCACCAGCTTGATCTGTCTGGGACATCTAAATTTCGATGTACTCCTGGGTCAAACTGTCCTCCTCTTCTCCAACTTAAATGGTGGAATAAGTTTGTCCGAGCTGCAAATCACTTCTCCTCTTCTCCTGTGGCTGTGAATGCTTTTCGACTGAAACATTGGCCCGACAATTAAGATGCTGGAATCATCGAGCACTCCATTTTGGGTCGTCCGAAACCGGACATTTCAAGCTAAACAGGATTAGCTAAGAAAACCAAATTTGATACCCAAAGCAATAGTTGACTTGCTCGTTTACAACCATATTTTCTCTTTTAGCTGTTTACCTAATTTGTGTAAATCTTTATCAAATCTGTCCTCACTACCATTTCCAAACCAATTTAGACCTCAAGGTTAAAAACGTAAATCCCATAAACAAGTCCTAAGTCTCACCTGTTTCCCACTACAACAAAAAGGTCTCTACTTGAAGTGCATCACAAACAACCAGTATGTTGCGAAAGTAGATAGGCCCATCAAGGTCACTTTGTAAATCAAAATATGAGGTTTTTATTAAATTTTGAGAGAAAGTGGAAAAAAAATAGAATTAATTGAAAAAATGGGGAGAGAGATGTTTAACTAAATTTTTATATTTATTATAGTACTCCCTATGAATGGGAGACCAGATCGTTGGTTGTGAACGTTAAACCTCTTTGATAGGCTTTCGGTAAAAACAATGCATGAAGCATTAATTCTCACTTTAGGGTCTCAATATAATCCTATTAGCCTAGATGAATGGAAGAGGTTATGGAAATTAAAAATTTAGGCACAATTTAGATTACTCTTATGGAAGTTTGCGTGGGATATCCTTTTAACCTAAGCGAGGATTGACGGGGTCATCCATCAATTTGTTCTGGGAGTTTGGAAACGGCTTAACACTTATTTTGGAGTGTCTGACGGTCTGTATCATTTGGAGGGAAGCCCCCTTGGCCCATTATGATTAATCATTACTCTTCTTTTTTGATAAACCATTGAATTCAAATCATTCTTAATCCGGGCTTGCACTTGAGAATTCTCTGTGCAGAGGTATGGTTGTTTGTAGCTAATGTACTGGACAAATCGTGGCACTAAAGGAATCTAGGGCTTGTTTGGAAATGGGTCCAGGTTCTGGTTTATGGTCCTGGTCCTGGTTTTGGTTCTAAAGTTGGACTCGCTGAACCCTTGCCCACGAAAACTAGAGCCCTCTCCCACATAGCTTGCCAGCACATACGCCTACCTAATGCACTGTGGTCAAGATCCAAGTATCTGAGCAGCACCTATAATAAATTGTCTACCACATGTGGGTCCTGATAGAACGTCCACATCGGAACGACAGCTATTCATTCCAAAATAAACAGCATCTATTCTACCACACAGACATTGTACGCTCTCTCTCTCCTTCTGTCTCTTTTATTTTTTCCTTTGCCTCATCGAGTTTGTGACCTCCTCAAGATCGTCGTTCGCGATTCTCAAGTACTGAAAACAAGATAATAAATTTTTACCCTTTGAAGGAATTGAACGAAAGCCCAACGGTGTGCTTTGCCTCTTCGAGAGCCCAGCTAAACCTCTGATGCTCATTCTCCTCACATACAACTTTACTTGGAACGCGAAGTTGAGATGGCTTAATGTCACAGAAGATAGGGATGACCTTCTTCTTGGACTCCGTGAAAAGAGCCAATTCATGAAGGCAAAAATAGGACTTACAGTAGTTGGGCGAAAACACGACAACACCTATCTTACAGCCATGAATTGCACCATCAATCTTTTCAAACAGTTTGTCTCCCGGACTTCATGGTCTTGTTGTCTAAGAAAGGACTTAGGTTGAGTCGGGAAAGGTAATCATACAACAAAGTGGCTATTGTTCGCTTTGTGTCAATCCCTCTGTGGTTAATGAAGACATCACAGGGTTGACTGATAACTCGTTTGGCCAACTGGGCTATTGAGCGATGCATGGTTTCTCTTTATATTAGCTTCTCTTGCCTAGCTAGCTAGTTTGGTATACTGCAATCTTTCTAGCATTTGTTCTGCCATCCAAGCCCCTAGCTCTTTGAAACTTACCACCCCATCACTCAGTGCCTTGTCTAAGAAAGGAAACAAAATCTTCAACCTCATAGTTATATTCAATTTTCCTTCACTAAAATGCTCGTATGCATCTGCAAGATCCCTGAGAAAGGTAGGAATCATTTTTCAAATCCAACAGGTTAATGGGGTTCCTAGGTTTGTGAATTTGTTTATTTGCCTTTGGAGAGTCAGGTGTCAGTCATAAATTTGTTAAAAACTTACAGTGCGCATAAAGGAGGGAGAGGGAGAGACAGAGGAAGGGAAGGTATGACAAAAGCCATAAACTTCTGTTGACGTGAGTTGTCTATACAAAAAGAACTTTTCGGTACTGTTGCCCAATCAACATGTCACATGTAAGCGGGTAAAAATGGGAGTGAACCTAGCCAAACGCGTAAAAATCTAGGTTTAAACCATGGTTTGAACCCCAGAACCAGAACCTGGACCCATTTCCAAACTAGCTCCTAGTGGCTCATGGTAAACCTAGTCTTGATGTTCGCTAATTGATTTCGCAGATTCACTGAACCAATAGACAATAACTTGTATAGCGGGACTCGCCACAAAGGCGGCGAGCCTATTTGTGGGCTTCACCAGCTCTTGGGAAGATTGAATGTCGATGTTGTTGTACGTCCTCTTTTCTCCATGGCTGCCTATGTATGTCGGAATCACTGGTGTTATATTCTCCATGCAAAGATGAAAAAGTCTGATACCAAAGATCCTACGGAGGGTAAGGCACTTACCATGTAAGGGAGAGTAAAAATTTTGGTAAGAATCAGAATTTTCGATTCCGGTTCCGGCATATATTGGAATCGGAATCGGAAGTCATTTTCGATAATTTTCGGAATCGAAACTGGAACCGAAAATTCCGACAGAATTACCAGAATTTTCGGTTCCGATTTTTTTAAAAACATAAAATAAAAAATAGTGCTCAAAATAAAGTATAACATATGAATTTGATTGAATGTTTATTTTAAAATCTAGATTTTAGATGAAAAATTTTATATTTATTGTTAATTAATGATTAATAACTACAAAATATCGAAATTTTGAATTCTATTTAAAAATAATAGTAATAATAAGGCTCAAAATAAAATTATAACATATGATTAGTACCGAACTTGTTTGAATGTTTATTTTAAATCTAGATTTTGGTTGAATGTTTTACATTTATTGTTAATTTATAATAAATAATAGAAAAATCTTCCAAAAATTCTGTCAAAAAAATATTTTTAGCTCGTTAGGGTCCAAAAAAATATATCTCAAAAAGCCTATATATTAAACCGAAACAAAAAAATTGTATTCCGATGAATATCAGAACAAAATAAGAATTGGTCATTCTAGTTCCATTCATTTCGATATTCACCCTTATTATCATGCTCTTAAGAATTATCGGTGCAACGACACAGGGGTGGATGGAGGCGGAATTGGAGGGGGACTCGATGGTTGTCATTGATGCCCTCAGTTTTCAAGTTGAAGACTGCCCATAGAGGATTGAGCCGATCATAACATGTGTAAAGTCTCAATTGCAGGGGTTTTCTAGCTTTAGTACGGCTATACCCCCTAGGGTGCAAACATGGTAGTACACAATTTTGCTTGATTGACCACTTTTCTTTAAGAGAGGATGTTTTCTGAGTTTTTGAGAATTATCCTTGGGTGTATGAAGGTTTCGACCCTCTTGAGGAGGTTTTGTTTTTTCTTTGCTTAAACTCTTTGGGCTTGTTTGGAAATGGGTTGTGGTTGTGGTTTTGATTTTGGTTTTGGTTTTTGGGTCAACTTTCAAATTTCAAATTTTAATATTTTAATATTGTTTAGTTGTAAGGATTTGTTTGATTGTTTAAGATTTGGAATGATTTATATTTAAATTAAATTAAATAATATTAATTTATAGTTATTATGATATCAAAAAATTAAAAAATGATTTAAAAAAATCAGAAAATATATATAATTCAAAAAATAATTAGAAAATAATTTCATATATATAAAAAATTATAAAAATAGATAAAATATGAAACTAATAAAAAAAATCCACAAAATTAAAAGATAGATAAAAATCGTGTAAAATTATAAAATAAATAAAAATGACAAATATAATAAAAAACTATAAATTTATTATTACAAAAAAAAAAAAAATATTATGGCATTGTTTGGTCTCACGTTAGGTATTTGCACTAGTTACATATTCATATAAGTGTGTTTATGATAATAAGGTCATATTATGTAATTGAAATCATTATAACCGTGATAAAATTGTATCCTATCTCTAGACTTAGATAAAATATCTCTAGCCTCTTCGTCAACAACCCATAAAAGCATATTTTCCTGTTTTTGGTTTTTAATTCTTTCTTTTGGGCGATACACTCTACAAATGAAATTAGAAATATTAATGAATTGTTGACGTCATAAATGCCACATAAATGATTTTATTTGGTGAGATATTAACCAGAAGGACAATTGTATATTCTCTTCTTTCTTTCTTCTTTTTTTTTTCATTTTGTGCAAATAATATATTTGACAATTTTTAGAGAAAATAGAGATGTATGCTAAAAAAAAAGGATAAAGCAAGAAAAATATTAACATTCTTGGTAAAAAAAGGAAAAGAAAAATTAACAGCATGTTACGAAAATTCCCAGAAAAAATGAAGGTAACTGTGTAAGGTAATTAAAATTTATTTTTTTATAAAACTTGCACATTTTTATCTTGGGTATTTTAATTTTTATGGATATTTTTTTATTAGTTTCATATTTTATCTATTTTTATAATTTTTGATATTTTTGAAATCATTTTCTTTATTTTCTTTATTTTTTGAATTATATATTTTTCTTATTTTTTAAAATCATTTTTTCTATTTTTTGAATTTATAATAACTGTAAATTAATATTATTTATTTTAATTAACATATAATCATTCCAAATCTTAACAAACCAAACAAACCTTACAATTAAAATAATATTTAAATCAAAAAATTTGAATTTTGAAAGTTAAACTAATAGTTAAACCAAAACCAAAACCATAACCGTAACTCATTTCCAAACAAGCCCTTTATGTTTCTCATGAGTAATATTCAGGAATGTTGATTGAAAAACAAAAAGTCACATGAACGATTAAAGTTGTACTTGAGCAACCTTTGTGTCTACTACTGTTAAAGCAAACTGATCAACAGTTTTTTCTCTTTTCTTTTTTCTTTTGGCAATTTTCTATGCGCCCATTATGATTTTTTTTTTTCTACCATAAGGGAGGTATGGGTGATCAGAGTAGCCAAAATCTTCTTAAGCGTGACTATAGGAGGCTTCTCCTCGCTGCAAATGTTAGATTGAATCATAACTACCACATCTAATAATAAAAAACTTCACGGAAATGTTGGTAAAAAATGTGACCGGAGTTTCGAGCCAAGCATCTTCATCCCACCCGCGTTACGAAGGTACCGCGTAGCATGATTCGAAAGCTTGATCATACAAGCTTAACATCAATTTCTTCCACCAGAACTAGGTGGAAAAATAGGGAGGGAATTAATCGTCTAGACAAACGGGAAGCTGCACCACGTGGTACCCACGAGGAAAAAAACACAAATGATCAGACCTTTTCGTATTGCACGTGTCTTAGTTGACAAACGGCGTAGGAAGCAGTTCCACTTCCGAAACACTTCAACTGGATGATGAAAGAATCCATCCACATGACCTTTTTGAAATTTTGCAATGAAAAATGGGTCCGCCTACAGCATAGCTGGTCACAATCTGCAAGCCAGGCAAATGGTTGTTTCAATCATTGTTGTGGCAGTAAAAGGCAAAGGGAGAATGACACCCAATAGGGTAAAGAAGGAACAAAAACACTAGGGAAAATCACAATCATGACATGCAACATCAAATGGATAAGAAAAAGAAAATACAAAACCGTGGACCGTAAAAAGTTGGACACAAGGGAAATAACCCAAGTGGTCAATTTTCATTTTCAAGACAAAAATCTCTCAGTGGAATGGGTCCTAACTTCTTCTATTTGCAAAACAAGCAAGCAAATCAACTCTCCGTCTTCCCAACCTAACAGTCCCATCATGACTCTGCCAGTATTTCTGTTCAGTGAAGCCCCTCTGAAGAAGAGGAGGCAACTTTCAAAATGCACTGCCTGGTTGATATTACAGATAGGACAAATTAGACAAGACAATCCAACATTATTGATGGGCCAGATATCACACCTATTGGCTCCAGGTGTCCGAGTTAGAGAACCGTGGGGTCATAACTCTTTCCTAACCTCTTCTTTTTCTTGTTAAGTAACATCAAAACAGTGCCGAAATATTAGGACAATCAATCATGAAGACCTCAAGCAGGGATCTTTTCGTACCAGACGAAGTCTGATTTATCTAATTAATTTGGGAAGATGCACCGATTCAAAATTCATAATCTATTAATTGAACTGAGTTTTTCCATGTCACCGAAAGAAAAAAAAAAATGAAAGACTAAAATCAAGATCCTTTCTCTATTTAGTATAGTTAAAAAAAGATGAAATTTTCTCTCGTACTTATAAACTGATCACAATTTATTTCACAACGGACCAACACTCTATGAACAGCACCGTCCACTGAAATTAGAAAATGGACAAAAGGCAAGTGTTGCGTGTGTAGAATTCTGGAGATAGGAATGGTTATATCAAAGAGAAACTCAGAGGTATCTTGGAGTGTGATGGGTGGACAACGGGGCTGATATTGATCGAACCCGAAGGACAGTCGCAATTATTGGGAACAGGAGACTCGGCAGAGGGAGCGAGTAGTCCAGCTCTCCTCAGGACCACATAGTTTATCACAAAACGTGGCTGTGAAGGAAGAGAAGCTCACGAGTCACGAGTCACGAATGGGTTGGTCCAGGTTGAGTTCCAGGTGCGTTACAAATTTGTGAAATCGTCGAATTAAGTTCGGCCATAACAAAGTTGTTGCACTGTTTCAGGGTTCTATTCTGGGCCCGATGGAAATGGTGGGCTTTTCTATTTGGGCCTAAGTCATTGAAGCAGAACCCGATGTTTTAAAGTTACGAACCAAAACCCATCGCTAATATGTTTAATGTTGAAAGCCGAGTTGGAGCACCGCGATGTTGTCGCCAATGGATTGGTCAGACCAAAGCTTTGAAATTTGAAATAGTGAAAACAAGTCAAAAATTCAAAAAAGATAATTCGGTTTTATCCTCTTGAGATGATAAATAATCATACTTAATATGGATATGTCACGTTCAAATTTTATTTGAAATATAAATTTTCACTAATTTTGACCTGTTCTTTTTGCATATAAACAATCTATGTGTGTAGCACATTTGACTGTATCTAATGTTTGAAATAATGAGCATTTGTCAGCTCCAGCCTTATACTTGGTGAATCTTTAGAATCATTTTAGGTTGGACCTCCTGGTTTCCTAATGCGAAAATTAAATAATTTTTGGACCAACGGAGTGAATAAAGGACTATTGGATGATTATTAAATTCTGCTTAAAAAATGTTGACGCGGTTGGAGTTAGATGTTCTGGATGGAGACGTAGTCCTTGGTTAATTAGAACGCCGCATGTGATTGAGCGCACCCCCCACCTTCCCCACATGGATTCAACCTTCTCTTCCAGCTAGACCACGCGTTCATTTTACTGTCCAACTGGATCGCGACACGTCTGCAAATCAACGTGGTTCCCCGAATCACAACGGTGGTTGTAACCCACGCCCAGGAAGCCTCGCAACATATATATCACAAGGATATGATAGCGGAAAAATTACCAAAACAGTTTGCGAGAGAGAACTGAAAGGCAAGGGAGTAGAGGGAAGTGGTACCGGTAATCCGCCGACGCTCTATTGCTCCAACATTTTCCGGCCGCCAGATCTCCCAGTAATCATGGTAATTACACTCTCTAATGTCGGAGAAATCATCGAGTTTGATCCCGGTTTGTCGGTTGGATTTTTAAGTTTCACTTCCATTTGTTTTTTGATTTTGCTGTTGGTGTCGTAGTTTGTCTCGATCTCTTCTCGTACTGATAATTCGATCGCTAAATTATCCGATCTGGCCGAATTCGGCTGGAACCGATTGCGAGTAATGAAAGATCTGATCTATAATTTGATTCTGTTAATGATCGTAATTCCTTATTAACACAATTTTGTGATGAAGTTATAGAAGTCATGGTCTACATAACCATTGTTTTTGTACAAGTTCCTTGTTTGAAAAAGAAACGATATTCACCTCTGTTGTTGCTTGCTATGGTATATTGTGATATATTTCTTAGTGCAACTACGTTTTCAAATCCCTAACCAGCTATTGTTAAATTATTAAGTATCTGCTAGGGTTCTAAATGCAAATGCGTCGAAATCTGAACCACTTAATTAGACATATGGGCTGTGTCGTAAGAGATCTACCGGGGAAATCCAGAGAGGCCTGAATCCTGATCTGGATAAATATGATTGGTAAATCTAGATATTAGTATAGATGTCATTACTATGAATAAGACTCAACGGAAGCTATGAGTGAAATCGAAAGCTTTTGTATTTTGGTGTGTCACTCCATGTTGAACACCTATGATTTTATATCTTTAAGTTTGTTTAGCCAAGTACGGGCACGATTGAACTGTTAGTCTAAAGTGAAATTGGTGAAATTTGAAAGCCTTTTCTTTTATAAGGGTCTGGTACTATTGAATGAGATTGTGTGTTGTTGGTGGTCTTTATACAGACAACCTCAAGGAGACTTGCGGAAAGGAAGGTGGAAAAGTTCGACAAGAACATTACGAAAAGAGGTGCGGTGCCTGAAACAACCACGAAAAAGGGGAAAGACTATCCCGTTGGTCCTGTTCTGCTCGGCTTCTTCATTTTCGTTGTTATTGGCTCATGTAAGAGTCTCCTTCCTTCGCAACCCTTGTACCTGTTTATGCTGTGTGTTAGATTTTTTGGGTCTGTTATTATTCAAGGTTGAACTTTTCTTCTAATTTGTTCAATAACTTGATTGCATGAAGCTATTATAGGCAGACTCCCAACTATGTTGATAATACATCTGATAATTTGGGTAAAAAGATAATTTGGTTTCATTGTTTGGACTTTAAGTTTAAATGAGCAGCTCATTGCCTTAGAACAGCATGTGCATTGAACGACTCTCTAACATTGGGATTGGGACTGCTTAGAAATCTAAGTTATGGATATCAAAAATTGTTTGAGCATTTGAATATCTATCTGGGATATCCAGTTGTGCCATGCTTCAAATGGCAAGCATTATTAGAAGTAAATGTTCTGGTACAGAGTCACCTGTGTGCCATAGAACCAGGGAGGAAATTGAAACCAGCTTATATTCTGGTGGTTTATCCAGGATGAACCAGATTGGAATATTTGTGTTGATTTACTATGCTCACGTGAATTTGAGGTTTCCTTGTGTTGTTGCCTAATGGGGTCGGTAGAATCCTGATTTGAAAATGTTTATCAGGATTAAACCTTCATTCCTCCTCATTTCAAGGGTTCCTTTTAACCTTCCCTGATGGTATGTTTTTCTTCGTTGGAACAGCTCTCTTTCAGATAATCAGAACAGCGACAAGTGGAGGCATGGCCTAAACATACCCGGACTTTAAGAGATGGCGAAAGATGAATACCCGTTATGCTCTTGACTCTTTTTGTTAGCTTTTTGATAGATCTTACTAGTGTTCGTTCATGTTTTGAAGAACTCAAGAACTTATAATAAACGACACTCCTTTCTATGCGTGTTGGAAAATTATAATGAATGTTATATAAATTATCTCGTCTCTCGCGCTTCCCCTGCTCAATTTTATTTGATGGGAAGACCTAAACATTTTTGTTTCGTGGGCTTAAGTTGCTGATTCCTGGAGGTGTACGCAAGTACATGCCCATTGAATGTGAGATTGGGTTTAGAGGACTCGTTTAGGGTCCTTTCCCACGAGAGAGAGAGAGAGAAGTTTCAGTTTCATCATTTATGGAGAAGCTCTTTTTACTTTGAAATTGTAGCATAGATTATTAGAACCGGCTTGCCGGTTCCACTGCCACTAATACTGGTTAGTGGTAACCACTCCGCAGCAGTAACGGCGCAGTTCCACAGCTATAGTAAAACAAACACAAAAATCAGTCCCCCGCTCTTTTAATCAGCCACAGTGTAGCGGTGGCAGTTGGGGTAGAAACCACCTTTGATTCCACCGCTATCCAGTCCTATAAATTATTCACAAAATCAAATAAACTAATTTACGATGGGGGCCTAAAAAAGGTTTTGATATGTAGAGTTCAAAACTTTAATAGTTATCGAAATATGAAAAAAGTTGTTATTCAAATTGACTGTTCATTGACTGCACAACTAGCAAAAAGCAGCCGCGTCTCGTTGATTTGGACACATTCTTCTACATATGACGCGAGAATAAACGATTGTTGTGAAGCGCATTTGACAAATTGACTGTACCTACGCTTTGATCGGTACTGCCCTTTTGAGTGGCGAATACTTATCAGTTTTTTCCCTGTAGGCATCATTTTAGAACCAATTGACTTGGACGTTGGATCCAGAACATGTTTTTACGTCATGTGGAATACTTTTGTTATCGTTTGGATGTTTATTTTATGTGAGAAATAATATTATTATGGACAAGGATATTAGTTTGTTTGGATAAATTCTCTTTTGTGCTTTTGCTTTTGCTTTCCGTCTAATCATTAGCTTTGAACTATCCCGACGAACAACAAACTTGTGGATGTAGCTGCTACTAAAAATTTATTCAATTTTTTTTTTTAAAAATGTCGCTTTTTAATGCGAGTGCCAACCATGTTCTAATGGTGTATGTCAACGCGTTTGAAACGTTGCCAAGGAAGATCACTTGGTCTTTGATCAGTACAATTATCGGTCTTGATGTTAGAACTTTCTATGTGAGAGTAGCTCTTATGGTAGTCATACACATTTTATAAATACAGGAAGCATCTGGTGTATTATGATATTAATTCAAGATATGTTTAAATTTATAGATAGGTAGCGGTGGAATTGAGAGCAGATTTTCTTCAAACCGTTATTACTATCGTCTTGAACGGTGCCTCAATTTTTACCACTGCCCCCACTTCCGTCAAGAGCGATAATCGCTCCATCAGACGCTTTACCTGTATCGATTATTGCCAACGTCTCAAATGAGAGGAGAAGGAGAGGATTTTGCGAAGGATGAAGGAGGTTATTTTTTATGCAGGGAGATTTCATTTTAATATTGTTTCTAAACACATTATATTTGTAAACTTTATATATTATTTTAATATATAATTACGTAAATAATTAAACGTGATAAATACAAAAATTGGAAACAAAAGGAGCCTTATTTTTTGTTTAGGTATAATTTTGCCCAATGGACTCGTGCAAAGGAGAAAAAAAAACATGTGTTTAAAGGGAAAAAAAAAAAAAAAAAAGGGGAAAAACTCTAAAAAAAATTGTTAAAAAGGGAAAAAAACCTTACCACCAATGACCAAACTACATAATGAACAAAGTTACAAACCCATTTAAGGAGTTAAAATCTAACCCTGGTTAAGGACAGCCAATGAGAAAATGGAGGCAGGATTGGGGTTTAACAAAATACTTTGAACAGAAAGAAAGCCCATGCTGTCATTTTTTTAATTTTGCCATTTGCAGTTTGGGGGGTTTTGAGAAGTTTTGACAAAAGGTCCAGTTTTGGGGATTTTTTGGGATTTGGGTGAGAAAAGAGGGGCAAAAAGAGAAAAAGCTGGTGATGGAGGTCTGTCCATGGTGGCTGTGATTCAAATTCTTCTACCAACACAGCCGCTTTTATTAGGTAAATCTAGCTCAACTCCTAGTCTTGGGCTGTGCTTAAATCAACTGTATCTTTAAACTGAACTGATTCTAGGGTTTCATTTCTGTATATTACACCTTAGGGTATTGATCGTCGGGATTGATCGTTCAACCTCACCTTGAGCGTAGTTCCCGTAGATTCAAAAAGATATTATATTTTCTAAGTTCAATCGTGATTGTATGTTTTCGTAATGGATTCTGTCTCTGAGTGATGGATGAAGTAATTGCTGGCTCATTAGCCATTATTAAGCTCCAGGAAAAATATACAAAGAACTAGCTTTGTTATTGCCCTTCTGAGTCTTCGTGAGGTCTGCTATCTCCCAAGCATGAGCTTTTGTTGTTGTATTGCGGTTGTGCGGTGGAAAGGATAACCTAGAAAAAGCGTTTTTTTTTTCTCTCTCTCTCTCTCTCTCTCCCCCCCCCCCCCCCCCCTCTTTTCTATCCCTACAAAGGGAAAAGGAAAAATGACTCGGACGCATTTCGTTGTACCCTTTGAATTTAATTACTTATTGTTACTATTAATATTTGGTTACATTGATTTGAATTTGATACATAACTATGTGCTCTTTTTTATTTGCACGTTTTCGTGCATCTCATATGGCCGTTTTCTTATTCTGATTGTTATGAACAGGGTTTTTGCTCACTAGGCCGATTTTTTCTTGAAGTATGAGAAAACACAGAATCAGCATAATTAAATAGCTGGCCTTCTGGTAATAAGCCAAAAAGAAGGGAACTGAGCATTTTGGGCAAAGAAATGGAGTGCAATAAAGATGAGGCTGCTAGGGCGAAAGAGATTGCTGAGAAGAAGTTCATGGCGAAGGACATTATAGGGGCAAAGAAATTTGCTTTGAAGGCCCAAAATTTGTTTCCCGCGCTCGAGGGTATTCCACAAATATTAGCAACACTTGATGTGTATATCTCTGCAGAGAACAAAATAAATGGAGAAGCTGATTGGTATGGGGTAATGGGGGTGGATCCATTAGCCGATGATGAGACAGTGAGGAAACAATACAGGAAGCTGGCACTCATGCTTCACCCTGATAAGAACAAGTCTATAGGAGCTGATGGGGCATTTAAGCATATTTCTGAGGCATGGAGTTTGTTGTCCGATAAGGCGAAGCGACTAGCATACGACCAGAGGAGGAATGCAAAGGCTTTCCAGAAAGTTCCGACTCCAAATGGAGGCACATCAGCAGGGCCAGGGGCAAATGGGTTTTACACTTTTACCAAAACCGCAACTCCAAATGCAAAGGCTCACAAGAATACCACCCGGGTGGGTCACTCTTCTGCTTCTGGTTTTGGCTTATGAGATGAAGCAGAAGCAGAAGAGTGACCCACCCGGGTGGTATTCTTGTGAGCCTTTGCATTTGGAGTTGCGGTTTTGGTAAAAGTGTAAAACCCATTTGCCCCTGGCCCTGCTGATGTGCCTCCATTTGGAGTCGGAACTTTCTGGAAAGCCTTTGCATTCCTCCTCTGGTCGTATGCTAGTCGCTTCGCCTTATCGGACAACAAACTCCATGCCTCAGAAATATGCTTAAATGCCCCATCAGCTCCTATAGACTTGTTCTTATCAGGGTGAAGCATGAGTGCCAGCTTCCTGTATTGTTTCCTCACTGTCTCATCATCGGCTAATGGATCCACCCCCATTACCCCATACCAATCAGCTTCTCCATTTATTTTGTTCTCTGCAGAGATATACACATCAAGTGTTGCTAATATTTGTGGAATACCCTCGAGCGCGGGAAACAAATTTTGGGCCTTCAAAGCAAATTTCTTTGCCCCTATAATGTCCTTCGCCATGAACTTCTTCTCAGCAATCTCTTTCGCCCTAGCAGCCTCATCTTTATTGCACTCCATTTCTTTGCCCAAAATGCTCAGTTCCCTTCTTTTTGGCTTATTACCAGAAGGCCAGCTATTTAATTATGCTGATTCTGTGTTTTCTCATACTTCAAGAAAAAATCGGCCTAGTGAGCAAAAACCCTGTTCATAACAATCAGAATAAGAAAACGGCCATATGAGATGCACGAAAACGTGCAAATAAAAAAGAGCACATAGTTATGTATCAAATTCAAATCAATGTAACCAAAGATATTAATAGTAACAATAAGTAATTAAATTCAAAGGGTACAACGAAATGCGTCCGAGTCATTTTTCCTTTTCCCTTTGTAGGGATAGAAAGAGGGGGGGGGGGGGGGGGGGGGAGAGAGAGAGAGAGAGAGAGAAAAAACGAAGCTTTTTCTAGGTTATCCTTTCCACCGCACAACCGCAATACAACAACAAAAGCTCATGCTTGGGAGATAGCAGACCTCACGAAGACTCAGAAGGGCAATAACAAAGCTAGTTCTTTGTATATTTTTCCTGGAGCTTAATAATGGCTAATGAGCCAGCAATTACTTCATCCATCACTCAGAGACAGAATCCATTACGAAAACATACAATCACGATTGAACTTAGAAAATATAATATCTTTTTGAATCTACGGGAACTACGCTCAAGGTGAGGTTGAACGATCAATCCCGACGATCAATACCCTAAGGTGTAATATACAGAAATGAAACCCTAGAATCAGTTCAGTTTAAAGATACAGTTGATTTAAGCACAGCCCAAGACTAGGAGTTGAGCTAGATTTACCTAATAAAAGCGGCTGTGTTGGTAGAAGAATTTGAATCACAGCCACCATGGACAGACCTCCATCACCAGCTTTTTCTCTTTTTGCCCCTCTTTTCTCACCCAAATCCCAAAAAATCCCCAAAACTGGACCTTTTGTCAAAACTTCTCAAAACCCCCCAAACTGCAAATGGCAAAATTAAAAAAATGACAGCATGGGCTTTCTTTCTGTTCAAAGTATTTTGTTAAACCCCAATCCTGCCTCCATTTTCTCATTGGCTGTCCTTAACCAGGGTTAGATTTTAACTCCTTAAATGGGTTTGTAACTTTGTTCATTATGTAGTTTGGTCATTGGTGGTAAGGTTTTTTTCCCTTTTTAACAATTTTTTTTAGAGTTTTTCCCCCTTTTTTTTTTTTTTTTTTCCCTTTAAACACATGTTTTTTTTTCTCCTTTGCACGAGTCCATTGGGCAAAATTATACCTAAACAAAAAATAAGGCTCCTTTTGTTTCCAATTTTTGTATTTATCACGTTTAATTATTTACGTAATTATATATTAAAATAATATATAAAGTTTACAAATATAATGTGTTTAGAAACAATATTAAAATGAAATCTCCCTGCATAAAAAATAACCTCCTTCATCCTTCGCAAAATCCTCTCCTTCTCCTCTCATTTGAGACGTTGGCAATAATCGATACAGGTAAAGCGTCTGATGGAGCGATTATCGCTCTTGACGGAAGTGGGGGCAGTGGTAAAAATTGAGGCACCGTTCAAGACGATAGTAATAACGGTTTGAAGAAAATCTGCTCTCAATTCCACCGCTACCTATCTATAAATTTAAACATATCTTGAATTAATATCATAATACACCAGATGCTTCCTGTATTTATAAAATGTGTATGACTACCATAAGAGCTACTCTCACATAGAAAGTTCTAACATCAAGACCGATAATTGTACTGATCAAAGACCAAGTGATCTTCCTTGGCAACGTTTCAAACGCGTTGACATACACCATTAGAACATGGTTGGCACTCGCATTAAAAAGCGACATTTTTAAAAAAAAAAATTTGAATAAATTTTTAGTAGCAGCTACATCCACAAGTTTGTTGTTCGTCGGGATAGTTCAAAGCTAATGATTAGACGGAAAGCAAAAGCAAAAGCACAAAAGAGAATTTATCCAAACAAACTAATATCCTTGTCCATAATAATATTATTTCTCACATAAAATAAACATCCAAACGATAACAAAAGTATTCCACATGACGTAAAAACATGTTCTGGATCCAACGTCCAAGTCAATTGGTTCTAAAATGATGCCTACAGGGAAAAAACTGATAAGTATTCGCCACTCAAAAGGGCAGTACCGATCAAAGCGTAGGTACAGTCAATTTGTCAAATGCGCTTCACAACAATCGTTTATTCTCGCGTCATATGTAGAAGAATGTGTCCAAATCAACGAGACGCGGCTGCTTTTTGCTAGTTGTGCAGTCAATGAACAGTCAATTTGAATAACAACTTTTTTCATATTTCGATAACTATTAAAGTTTTGAACTCTACATATCAAAACCTTTTTTAGGCCCCCATCGTAAATTAGTTTATTTGATTTTGTGAATAATTTATAGGACTGGATAGCGGTGGAATCAAAGGTGGTTTCTACCCCAACTGCCACCGCTACACTGTGGCTGATTAAAAGAGCGGGGGACTGATTTTTGTGTTTGTTTTACTATAGCTGTGGAACTGCGCCGTTACTGCTGCGGAGTGGTTACCACTAACCAGTATTAGTGGCAGTGGAACCGGCAAGCCGGTTCTAATAATCTATGCTACAATTTCAAAGTAAAAAGAGCTTCTCCATAAATGATGAAACTGAAACTTCTCTCTCTCTCTCTCGTGGGAAAGGACCCTAAACGAGTCCTCTAAACCCAATCTCACATTCAATGGGCATGTACTTGCGTACACCTCCAGGAATCAGCAACTTAAGCCCACGAAACAAAAATGTTTAGGTCTTCCCATCAAATAAAATTGAGCAGGGGAAGCGCGAGAGACGAGATAATTTATATAACATTCATTATAATTTTCCAACACGCATAGAAAGGAGTGTCGTTTATTATAAGTTCTTGAGTTCTTCAAAACATGAACGAACACTAGTAAGATCTATCAAAAAGCTAACAAAAAGAGTCAAGAGCATAACGGGTATTCATCTTTCGCCATCTCTTAAAGTCCGGGTATGTTTAGGCCATGCCTCCACTTGTCGCTGTTCTGATTATCTGAAAGAGAGCTGTTCCAACGAAGAAAAACATACCATCAGGGAAGGTTAAAAGGAACCCTTGAAATGAGGAGGAATGAAGGTTTAATCCTGATAAACATTTTCAAATCAGGATTCTACCGACCCCATTAGGCAACAACACAAGGAAACCTCAAATTCACGTGAGCATAGTAAATCAACACAAATATTCCAATCTGGTTCATCCTGGATAAACCACCAGAATATAAGCTGGTTTCAATTTCCTCCCTGGTTCTATGGCACACAGGTGACTCTGTACCAGAACATTTACTTCTAATAATGCTTGCCATTTGAAGCATGGCACAACTGGATATCCCAGATAGATATTCAAATGCTCAAACAATTTTTGATATCCATAACTTAGATTTCTAAGCAGTCCCAATCCCAATGTTAGAGAGTCGTTCAATGCACATGCTGTTCTAAGGCAATGAGCTGCTCATTTAAACTTAAAGTCCAAACAATGAAACCAAATTATCTTTTTACCCAAATTATCAGATGTATTATCAACATAGTTGGGAGTCTGCCTATAATAGCTTCATGCAATCAAGTTATTGAACAAATTAGAAGAAAAGTTCAACCTTGAATAATAACAGACCCAAAAAATCTAACACACAGCATAAACAGGTACAAGGGTTGCGAAGGAAGGAGACTCTTACATGAGCCAATAACAACGAAAATGAAGAAGCCGAGCAGAACAGGACCAACGGGATAGTCTTTCCCCTTTTTCGTGGTTGTTTCAGGCACCGCACCTCTTTTCGTAATGTTCTTGTCGAACTTTTCCACCTTCCTTTCCGCAAGTCTCCTTGAGGTTGTCTGTATAAAGACCACCAACAACACACAATCTCATTCAATAGTACCAGACCCTTATAAAAGAAAAGGCTTTCAAATTTCACCAATTTCACTTTAGACTAACAGTTCAATCGTGCCCGTACTTGGCTAAACAAACTTAAAGATATAAAATCATAGGTGTTCAACATGGAGTGACACACCAAAATACAAAAGCTTTCGATTTCACTCATAGCTTCCGTTGAGTCTTATTCATAGTAATGACATCTATACTAATATCTAGATTTACCAATCATATTTATCCAGATCAGGATTCAGGCCTCTCTGGATTTCCCCGGTAGATCTCTTACGACACAGCCCATATGTCTAATTAAGTGGTTCAGATTTCGACGCATTTGCATTTAGAACCCTAGCAGATACTTAATAATTTAACAATAGCTGGTTAGGGATTTGAAAACGTAGTTGCACTAAGAAATATATCACAATATACCATAGCAAGCAACAACAGAGGTGAATATCGTTTCTTTTTCAAACAAGGAACTTGTACAAAAACAATGGTTATGTAGACCATGACTTCTATAACTTCATCACAAAATTGTGTTAATAAGGAATTACGATCATTAACAGAATCAAATTATAGATCAGATCTTTCATTACTCGCAATCGGTTCCAGCCGAATTCGGCCAGATCGGATAATTTAGCGATCGAATTATCAGTACGAGAAGAGATCGAGACAAACTACGACACCAACAGCAAAATCAAAAAACAAATGGAAGTGAAACTTAAAAATCCAACCGACAAACCGGGATCAAACTCGATGATTTCTCCGACATTAGAGAGTGTAATTACCATGATTACTGGGAGATCTGGCGGCCGGAAAATGTTGGAGCAATAGAGCGTCGGCGGATTACCGGTACCACTTCCCTCTACTCCCTTGCCTTTCAGTTCTCTCTCGCAAACTGTTTTGGTAATTTTTCCGCTATCATATCCTTGTGATATATATGTTGCGAGGCTTCCTGGGCGTGGGTTACAACCACCGTTGTGATTCGGGGAACCACGTTGATTTGCAGACGTGTCGCGATCCAGTTGGACAGTAAAATGAACGCGTGGTCTAGCTGGAAGAGAAGGTTGAATCCATGTGGGGAAGGTGGGGGGTGCGCTCAATCACATGCGGCGTTCTAATTAACCAAGGACTACGTCTCCATCCAGAACATCTAACTCCAACCGCGTCAACATTTTTTAAGCAGAATTTAATAATCATCCAATAGTCCTTTATTCACTCCGTTGGTCCAAAAATTATTTAATTTTCGCATTAGGAAACCAGGAGGTCCAACCTAAAATGATTCTAAAGATTCACCAAGTATAAGGCTGGAGCTGACAAATGCTCATTATTTCAAACATTAGATACAGTCAAATGTGCTACACACATAGATTGTTTATATGCAAAAAGAACAGGTCAAAATTAGTGAAAATTTATATTTCAAATAAAATTTGAACGTGACATATCCATATTAAGTATGATTATTTATCATCTCAAGAGGATAAAACCGAATTATCTTTTTTGAATTTTTGACTTGTTTTCACTATTTCAAATTTCAAAGCTTTGGTCTGACCAATCCATTGGCGACAACATCGCGGTGCTCCAACTCGGCTTTCAACATTAAACATATTAGCGATGGGTTTTGGTTCGTAACTTTAAAACATCGGGTTCTGCTTCAATGACTTAGGCCCAAATAGAAAAGCCCACCATTTCCATCGGGCCCAGAATAGAACCCTGAAACAGTGCAACAACTTTGTTATGGCCGAACTTAATTCGACGATTTCACAAATTTGTAACGCACCTGGAACTCAACCTGGACCAACCCATTCGTGACTCGTGACTCGTGAGCTTCTCTTCCTTCACAGCCACGTTTTGTGATAAACTATGTGGTCCTGAGGAGAGCTGGACTACTCGCTCCCTCTGCCGAGTCTCCTGTTCCCAATAATTGCGACTGTCCTTCGGGTTCGATCAATATCAGCCCCGTTGTCCACCCATCACACTCCAAGATACCTCTGAGTTTCTCTTTGATATAACCATTCCTATCTCCAGAATTCTACACACGCAACACTTGCCTTTTGTCCATTTTCTAATTTCAGTGGACGGTGCTGTTCATAGAGTGTTGGTCCGTTGTGAAATAAATTGT
Source organism: Morella rubra (assembly GCA_003952965.2). Taxonomy (NCBI): domain Eukaryota; kingdom Viridiplantae; phylum Streptophyta; class Magnoliopsida; order Fagales; family Myricaceae; genus Morella; species Morella rubra. Next base: position 66,805 of record RXIC02000084.1, on the reverse strand, counting down.
GATCAGTTTATAAGTACGAGAGAAAATTTCATCTTTTTTTAACTATACTAAATAGAGAAAGGATCTTGATTTTAGTCTTTCATTTTTTTTTTTCTTTCGGTGACATGGAAAAACTCAGTTCAATTAATAGATTATGAATTTTGAATCGGTGCATCTTCCCAAATTAATTAGATAAATCAGACTTCGTCTGGTACGAAAAGATCCCTGCTTGAGGTCTTCATGATTGATTGTCCTAATATTTCGGCACTGTTTTGATGTTACTTAACAAGAAAAAGAAGAGGTTAGGAAAGAGTTATGACCCCACGGTTCTCTAACTCGGACACCTGGAGCCAATAGGTGTGATATCTGGCCCATCAATAATGTTGGATTGTCTTGTCTAATTTGTCCTATCTGTAATATCAACCAGGCAGTGCATTTTGAAAGTTGCCTCCTCTTCTTCAGAGGGGCTTCACTGAACAGAAATACTGGCAGAGTCATGATGGGACTGTTAGGTTGGGAAGATGGAGAGTTGATTTGCTTGCTTGTTTTGCAAATAGAAGAAGTTAGGACCCATTCCACTGAGAGATTTTTGTCTTGAAAATGAAAATTGACCACTTGGGTTATTTCCCTTGTGTCCAACTTTTTACGGTCCACGGTTTTGTATTTTCTTTTTCTTATCCATTTGATGTTGCATGTCATGATTGTGATTTTCCCTAGTGTTTTTGTTCCTTCTTTACCCTATTGGGTGTCATTCTCCCTTTGCCTTTTACTGCCACAACAATGATTGAAACAACCATTTGCCTGGCTTGCAGATTGTGACCAGCTATGCTGTAGGCGGACCCATTTTTCATTGCAAAATTTCAAAAAGGTCATGTGGATGGATTCTTTCATCATCCAGTTGAAGTGTTTCGGAAGTGGAACTGCTTCCTACGCCGTTTGTCAACTAAGACACGTGCAATACGAAAAGGTCTGATCATTTGTGTTTTTTTCCTCGTGGGTACCACGTGGTGCAGCTTCCCGTTTGTCTAGACGATTAATTCCCTCCCTATTTTTCCACCTAGTTCTGGTGGAAGAAATTGATGTTAAGCTTGTATGATCAAGCTTTCGAATCATGCTACGCGGTACCTTCGTAACGCGGGTGGGATGAAGATGCTTGGCTCGAAACTCCGGTCACATTTTTTACCAACATTTCCGTGAAGTTTTTTATTATTAGATGTGGTAGTTATGATTCAATCTAACATTTGCAGCGAGGAGAAGCCTCCTATAGTCACGCTTAAGAAGATTTTGGCTACTCTGATCACCCATACCTCCCTTATGGTAGAAAAAAAAAAATCATAATGGGCGCATAGAAAATTGCCAAAAGAAAAAAGAAAAGAAGAAAAAACTGTTGATCAGTTTGCTTTAACAGTAGTAGACACAAAGGTTGCTCAAGTACAACTTTAATCGTTCATGTGACTTTTTGTTTTTCAATCAACATTCCTGAATATTACTCATGAGAAACATAAAGGGCTTGTTTGGAAATGAGTTACGGTTATGGTTTTAGTTTTGGTTTTATTAGTTAACTTTCAAATTCAAATTTTTGATTTAAATATTATTTAATTGTAAGGTTTGTTTGGTTGTTTAAGATTTGGAAGATTATATGTTAATTAAATAAATAATATTAATTTACAGTTATTATAATATTCAAAAAATAAGAAAAATGATTTTAAAAAATAAGAAAAATATATAAATTCAAAAAATAAGTAAAAAAGTAGAAAATGATTTCAAAAATATCAAAAATTATAAAAATAGATAAAATATGAAACTAATAAAAAATATCCATAAAAATTAAAAATACCCAAGATAAAAATTGTGCAAGTTTTATAAAAAATAAATTTTACATTACCTTAACAGTACCTTTATTTGTTTTCTGGAATTTTCGTAACATGCGTTAATTTTTCTTTTCCTTTTTTTACCAAGAATGTTAATATTTTCTTGCTTTATCCTTTTTTTTTAGCATACATCTCTATTTTCTCTAAAAATTGTCAAAATATTATTTGCACAAAATGAAAAAAAAAAAGAAAGAAAGAAAAGAAAGATATATACAATTGTCCTTCTGGTTAAGTATCTCACCAAATAAAATCATTTATGTGGCATTTATGACGTCAACAATTCATTAATATTTCTAATTTCATTTGTAGAGTATATCGCCCAAAAGAAAGAATTAAAAACCAAAAACAGAAAATATGCTTTTATGGGTTGTTGACGAAGAGGCTAGAGATATTTTATCTAAGTCTAGAGATAGGATACAATTTTATCACGGTTATAATGATTTCAATTACATAATATGACCTTATTATCATAAACACACTTATATGAATATGTAACTAGTGCAAATACCTAAACGTGAGACCAAACAATGCCATAACTATTTTTTTTTTTTTTGTGAATAATAAAATTTATAGTTTTTTATTATATTTGTCAATTTTTATTTATTTTATAAATTTTACACGATTTTTATCTATCTTTTAAGTTTTGTGGATTTTTTTTATTTTTTTTTTTATCTATTTTTATAATTTTTTATATATATGAAATTATTTTCTAATTATTTTTTGAATTATATATATTTTCTGATTTTTTAAAATCATTTTATTTTCTTATTTTTTGAATATCATAATAACTATAAATTATATTATTTAATTTAATTTAAATATAAATCATTCCAAATCTTAAACAATCAAAGAAATCCTTACAACTAAACAATATTAAAATATTAAAATTGAAATTTGAAAGTTGAACCCAAAACCAAAACCAAAACACAACCACAACCCATTTCCAAACAAGCCCAAAGAGTTTAAGCAAAGAAAAAACAAAACCTCCTCAAGAAGGGTCGAAACCTTCATACACCCAAGGATAATTCTCAAAAACTCAGAAAACATCCCTCTCTTAAAGAAAAGTGGTCAATCAAGCAAAATTGTGTACTACCATGTTTGCACCCTAGGGGGTATAGCCGTAGCTAAAGCTAGAAAACCCCTGCAATTGAGACTTTACACATGTTATGATCGGCTCAATCCTCTATGGGCAGTCTTCAACTTGAAAACTGAGGGCATCAATGACAACCATCGAGTCCCCCTCCAATTCCGCCTCCATCCACCCCTGTGTCGTTGCACCGATAATTCTTAAGAGCATGATAATAAGGGTGAATATCGAAATGAATGGAACTAGAATGACCAATTCTTATTTTGTTCTGATATTCATCGGAATACAATTTTTTTGTTTCGGTTTAATATATAGGCTTTTTGAGATATATTTTTTTGGACCCTAACGAGCTAAAAATATTTTTTTGACAGAATTTTTGGAAGATTTTTCTATTATTTATTCATAACATTAACAAGTAAATGTAAAACATTCAACCAAAATCTAGATTTAAAATAAACATTCAAACAAGTTCGGTACTAATCATATGTTATAATTATATTTTGAGCCCTTATTATTACTATTATTTTTAAATAGAATTTCAAAATTTTCGATTTTTTTTAGTTATTCTATCATAATTAACAATAAATAAAATTTTCATCTAAAATCTAGATTTTAAAATAAACATTCAATCAAATTCATATGTTATACTTTATTTTGAGCACTATTTTTTATTTTATGTTTTTAAAAAAATCGGAACCGAAAATTCTGGTAATTCTGTCGGAATTTTGGTTCCAGTTTCGATTCCGAAAATTATCGAAAATGACTTCCGATTCCGATTCCAATATGCCGGAACCGGAATCGAAAATTCTGATTCTTACCGAAATTTTTACTCACCCTTACATGGTAAGTGCCTCACCTTCCGTAGGATCTTTGGTATCAGACTTTTTCATCTTTGCATGGAGAATATAACACCAGTGATTCCGACATACATAGGCAGCCATGGAGAAAAGAGGACGTACAACAACATCGACATTCAATCTTCCCAAGAGCTGGTGAAGCCCACAAATAGGCTCGCCGCCTTTGTGGCGAGTCCCGCTATACAAGTTATTGTCTATTGGTTCAGTGAATCTGCGAAATCAATTAGCGAACATCAAGACTAGGTTTACCATGAGCCACTAGGAGCTAGTTTGGAAATGGGTCCAGGTTCTGGTTCTGGGGTTCAAACCATGGTTTAAACCTAGATTTTTACGCGTTTGGCTAGGTTCACTCCCATTTTTACCCGCTTACATGTGACATGTTGATTGGGCAACAGTACCGAAAAGTTCTTTTTGTATAGACAACTCACGTCAACAGAAGTTTATGGCTTTTGTCATACCTTCCCTTCCTCTGTCTCTCCCTCTCCCTCCTTTATGCGCACTGTAAGTTTTTAACAATTTTATGACTGACACCTGACTCTCCAAAGGCAAATAAACAAATTCACAAACCTAGGAACCCCATTAACCTGTTGGATTTGAAAAATGATTCCTACCTTTCTCAGGGATCTTGCAGATGCATACGAGCATTTTAGTGAAGGAAAATTGAATATAACTATGAGGTTGAAGATTTTGTTTCCTTTCTTAGACAAGGCACTGAGTGATGGGGTGGTAAGTTTCAAAGAGCTAGGGGCTTGGATGGCAGAACAAATGCTAGAAAGATTGCAGTATACCAAACTAGCTAGCTAGGCAAGAGAAGCTAATATAAAGAGAAACCATGCATCGCTCAATAGCCCAGTTGGCCAAACGAGTTATCAGTCAACCCTGTGATGTCTTCATTAACCACAGAGGGATTGACACAAAGCGAACAATAGCCACTTTGTTGTATGATTACCTTTCCCGACTCAACCTAAGTCCTTTCTTAGACAACAAGACCATGAAGTCGGGAGACAAACTGTTTGAAAAGATTGATGGTGCAATTCATGGCTGTAAGATAGGTGTTGTCGTGTTTTCGCCCAACTACTGTAAGTCCTATTTTTGCCTTCATGAATTGGCTCTTTTCACGGAGTCCAAGAAGAAGGTCATCCCTATCTTCTGTGACATTAAGCCATCTCAACTTCGCGTTCCAAGTAAAGTTGTATGTGAGGAGAATGAGCATCAGAGGTTTAGCTGGGCTCTCGAAGAGGCAAAGCACACCGTTGGGCTTTCGTTCAATTCCTTCAAAGGGTAAAAATTTATTATCTTGTTTTCAGTACTTGAGAATCGCGAACGACGATCTTGAGGAGGTCACAACTCGATGAGGCAAAGGAAAAAAATAAAAGAGACAGAAGGAAAGAGAGAGAGCGTACAATGTCTGGCGTGGTAGAATAGATGCCATTTATTTTGGAATGAATAGCTGTCGTTCCGATGTGGACGTTCTATCAGGACCCACATGTGGTAGACAATTTATTATAGGTGCTGCTCAGATACTTGGATCTTGACCACAGTGCATTAGGTAGGCGTATGTGCTGGCAAGCTATGTGGGAGAGGGCTCTAGTTTTCGTGGGCAAGGGTTCAGCGAGTCCAACTTTAGAACCAAAACCAGGACCAGGACCATAAACCAGAACCTGGACCCATTTCCAAACAAGCCCTAGATTCCTTTAGTGCCACGATTTGTCCAGTACATTAGCTACAAACAACCATACCTCTGCACAGAGAATTCTCAAGTGCAAGCCCGGATTAAGAATGATTTGAATTCAATGGTTTATCAAAAAAGAAGAGTAATGATTAATCATAATGGGCCAAGGGGGCTTCCCTCCAAATGATACAGACCGTCAGACACTCCAAAATAAGTGTTAAGCCGTTTCCAAACTCCCAGAACAAATTGATGGATGACCCCGTCAATCCTCGCTTAGGTTAAAAGGATATCCCACGCAAACTTCCATAAGAGTAATCTAAATTGTGCCTAAATTTTTAATTTCCATAACCTCTTCCATTCATCTAGGCTAATAGGATTATATTGAGACCCTAAAGTGAGAATTAATGCTTCATGCATTGTTTTTACCGAAAGCCTATCAAAGAGGTTAACGTTCACAACCAACGATCTGGTCTCCCGTTCATAGGGAGGTACTATAATAAATATAAAAAATTTAGTTAAACATCTCTCTCCCCATTTTTTCACAAACTTCCATCAAATTCTATTTTTTTTCCACTTTCTCTCAAAATTTAATAAAAACCTCATATTTTGATTTACAAAGTGACCTTGATGGGCCTATCTACTTTCGCAACATACTGGTTGTTTGTGATGCACTTCAAGTAGAGACCTTTTTGTTGTAGTGGGAAACAGGTGAGACTTAGGACTTGTTTATGGGATTTACGTTTTTAACCTTGAGGTCTAAATTGGTTTGGAAATGGTAGTGAGGACAGATTTGATAAAGATTTACACAAATTAGGTAAACAGCTAAAAGAGAAAATATGGTTGTAAACGAGCAAGTCAACTATTGCTTTGGGTATCAAATTTGGTTTTCTTAGCTAATCCTGTTTAGCTTGAAATGTCCGGTTTCGGACGACCCAAAATGGAGTGCTCGATGATTCCAGCATCTTAATTGTCGGGCCAATGTTTCAGTCGAAAAGCATTCACAGCCACAGGAGAAGAGGAGAAGTGATTTGCAGCTCGGACAAACTTATTCCACCATTTAAGTTGGAGAAGAGGAGGACAGTTTGACCCAGGAGTACATCGAAATTTAGATGTCCCAGACAGATCAAGCTGGTGCGTTCACGGGAGTTATTAATCAGCAATCAATGCGCCTCCGGTCTCCTTACATACACAGGTTCTTTGGTGGCTGGAGTTATCTTAAATATGTCACAGACTCACAGGCCAGGTTCCCCGTTGGTAATAAAAGGTCCCGGCGTTCACAATTAATGTCAAAATCATTCAGAACAAAGACTCCACTGTTCTGGAGAAAAAAGAAAAAAGAAAAAAAAAAAAGGACTCCACCATTCAACGAGAGATCAGCAGGGTTTACCCTTCAGAGCATCTTTAAACTATACCGTTTAAAGAATGCACGTATAAATGTCAATTCCACTATCTCCCCATTCAGTTCAATGAATCTCCTCGTCCTTCGTCTTTGGATGATATACTTTATATTATAAATATAACCAGAATAGCTACCGATTTTCCTTATCTCCGAGGACAATCAACCCAGAAAAAATAAAAGAAGCCAAAAAAGAAAGTGTCAAACTCCTCCAGGATTGGGTCTGAAGTCCCCTTTTTCAAAAGTCAGATTAGTAGTGCATTATCATTGGGTTTGGCTATTGCGGTATGAGTCACGCCAAGAGCCGGAAACGACCAACCAAAATTAACACATTTTTTATGATTTGATGCTGCATGCGGCGCTTTGGTACCCCATTTTAATTCATTATGGCGTGCTTCTTGTTCTAATCCCCGCTCTCTAATCAAGCTTAACTATTTAAAGTATATTCCCAAAGCTCGACAAGGTTGTTCCCTGTTAGGTCCGAAAAAACTCGAAAAGAATTCAGGTTTGGCCAATTCTCACTATAGATCGTAGTGTGGACGCATCGCTATCACACAAAACCCTTAATGGGCTTCTTGGTCCACCACGAAAAAAAATAATTTTTTTTTTGTTCTTTAGAAGAAATATCTCCATTATATTAATCTCCCCCATTGAACATAATTAATGGCATTGTACCCTAATCCTCATTCCCCACGTTGGGTTACATCCTCCCACCGCCCACGTATGTATATATACCACTGATCCTCTCCGAACAGGCCACGTGTGGGGCTCTGATAGTGGGTTGGCGTCAGCCGGCATCTAACATGGACTGAAAGAACGAAAAAAACATAAAAAACCAATATGGTAAATATTAAACTAAAAGTGAAATTCCACCAGATTAAAGAGATAAGAGTGTAGCGAGCAAAAGAGAGAACCTTGTGGGAAGAGACTTTTAAACCCACTTGCCCACGACAGCATGCCGTCATCCGTTTTCCGTCGCGGTGGGTGAAATGCCGTAATCTCTGACATCTACTTTGTTTGGCAATGGGGAAAAAGGCCATTGCAGATGAGAGTGACCTGAGTATGTTTATTAGTTTTGCTCCTATAAGACACATTTTAGGTTATTTTATTATGTTTTGGTTCTTCCCATGTATATTGAAACCCCTTCCCCCCCCCGCCCAATTAATCAATTCCTTTCCTTTGCGGGTTAGACAGAACTTCCTCGTATTTTATTAATTTTTGTAATGCATGCATTCCTCTCTCTCTCTCTGAAATGTCAATAATATTTTTACGAAAGTTAATTAATATTTCATTATTTTTTCTTTCTTGTGTATATTATATTCGTAAGTTACCTTCTCAAGTCATTGAATTAACACATGCGTACACAACGAATACTACCAACATGAACTTTTATTATATAAATATACATGTTGATAGGATCAATATTGGGTAGTGCATTGGGACACTTTTTTTAAAAGGGTGTTTCAAATGGTAAATAAGTTCAAAAATCTTGGAAAAGCTAGTATATTCTCGAAACAATCAAATCAGAAGGAACTAGAATCAATGAAATTAAAAAAAAAAAAAAAAAACTGGTATTTTCAGTATATATTCAGGTAAGTTAAAATTTCTCAAAGTACAACACTTTAGTACAATCCTCGTTACTACAAAAATAAAAAATTGATTAATTAGTTTAACTAATTATTTTACGAATTAATAGCCTTGGATTCTTTCCCCTCCAGCTTATTTTACGAATTAAGTTTTCCACTAGAGATATGGGGCTTGCAGCTAGCCGACACCTATCTCATTAAATAAACAACCCAACGAAGAGACAAAAATACATCAGTCGTACGCATACTTTGAAAACTGGACTAACGTGTTCAAACGAGCCCTATATACTTCACTTGCAAAGTTGCTGTCGACCTAAGACAAATAGCTTTTTTTACAGTTTATATAATATTATACCACCTTAGACTGCTTTCCCATTTTCGGCTGATCGGACTTTTAAAATAAGCTTTCGAAAAAGTCACGTAAGATTTATTTAATTGGGGAGAGTTTCATTGGACGGATTCTTCCATGTTTGAACTTTTTTTAATGCTCCTCACCAATGTCAACTTTGTTAGTTGCCTAGGACAAATTTAATCCTTAATGTCAACTTCATTAGGGAAATTGGAATATAGCTCAACGTGGGATTTTTCATCACTATGGGTGAAGAAAACGAGCATTAAAAATAAATAACCTTAATGAAATGCTAACCGTATTTGGGTAATGGGTTACGGTACCCATAATGACTTTTTGGAATGCCTCCTTCAAACATGGTATAGGATATATATTGCAACATTTTGCCTAAAGTATTAATAATTAAGAAAAAAAGGAAAAAAAATTAACAAATAAACAAAGCCAAAATCAATCCACACGGGTCCTTTCCACTCAATGTCTGGCATCTTTTGGGGGGGCAGAGATATTTGTCTTTTATTCGGTAAGGTCAGAAGATAAGTAGCATCAATTTATAATATGTGTCTATTTATGTTTTGACATCAATCATGTTACTGCAACTTCGCACTGCAATAAACTACTCTTCTTATATAATCATTATGCATTTTTTTTCTCCATTTTAATGACCACAATTAAATGGCGTTCTCCTATATCCCATAGTGGCAGACTTTTGTCTCGTAGTCTGGAAAATATGTTTGAAAATGGACTTCAGATCACTATGCCTATAAATGTTAACAAATGAGAAAGCGACTTGCAGCCCTTTGTCGAGTCCTTGTTAGCTGAATTTAAATGGAATCAGGTCGCGCCGAAGCATTATGGCCTTTGCCTAGGTCCACTCAAAAATTTTGGATCGCACGTCTATTAAATCGAAAGTGAACCCCCCCACATAAGGGTATAGTGCCTTAATAGAAAAATGAAAGGACAGCAGCCTAAATTTTTGGGCATATTCAATTGGTTTTAAGTTTTAAATGAAGCAGCACTTCTATTAGTTAGTTCACAAAGGGGAAAAAAAAAAATAATTCGAAGAGTGCCGACAGGCGACCACCTTCGTTCCACAAAAAAAAAAAAGGTAGTATGAGAGAGAGAGAGGGGAGAGAGAGAGCTCTGTGCACACGTGGGAGGGAGATGCTTCCAAATTTTATCCCAGCCCCACAGGTGACACGTAGTGGGACATAGCCATTATGGGGCTTCCACGTAGGACAACCGGATTGGCTAAAGCCAGAGAACCGGTGCGCTGACGTGGGACGTCGCTGTCCCGTTAGGGCTCCCCAGACCCAGAGGACACCAAAAAGAGGATGTTGTGGAGTAGTGATGGCCTAATCACTTCGTGACGAGCCTTGATTAAAGCGCCCCCATCACACCTTTGCCACCGCTTTATTCCCAAAATTACTATCTTGTCATTTGTTGTCGTCTCGTCTTGAACCCTCCTCTCCTTGCTACTCCTCGCTCCTCGAAATGACCGTGTTGCCCTCGGGTCGAACCCGTATTTAACAAGCCTACCTTTCTTCCATGTCCAACCAATGCTCCTCGTTGCTTCCCATACGGTAAACAAATTGTAAAAAGCCATCAAGGGACCCAACCTATTTGCCCTTAGGGTTGGACTTTGGGGGTTGGTTACAACTTACAACCACAAACTCTGTACTGTTACACTATAAAAAGGTTTATATTATCATTGGTGGGGCTTTTACTTTCAACTTACAAATCAGATGAGATGTCAATATCACCAAAGATTAAAAAAAAAATACTCCATTTTTTTGGATGATGGTAATCTTTTATTTGTGAGGTTATAGTAAATCACAAGATTATATAATATATATTAAGTTATTTTATAGGTTTAAAAGTCACCCTCTCAATCTCATCCTATATTATTGCATAGGATCAACTCTCCTCTTGTCTTAAGCCCTAAAACTCCAAAGTTTAAGAAATTTGTTTTCTTTTTTTTTTTTTTTTATTTTTATTTTTATTTTCTATATGGGGGCTTTCCAATGAATTTAGAGCTGTATGCCTGCAAGTTGATGGAGATTCCAAAACAGTAAAAAAGATAAATAACACCTTGAGAGGTTCTAATCATGGGGTGGCTTACCTCTTTACCTAATCTTTTTGACTCTTGGTCTCTCTCTCTCTGTCATGGCAAATGGTGATTAGGGGAAAGTACAGGTATCTGATGCCATTCGGGCAGCAAAGTTGAATTCTGTTTCCATGCAAGGGTAATTCTGTCCTATAGGCAGTACAGTCATAGAAACGCAGAGTTTTTAAGTGCTTTAAAAAAACGATTTGGCGTGTAGAAGTTGTCTACCTGGTATTGGATGGATAAGGTATGCGGAACACAAAGGAAAGTTGGCAAAAGGAAAGCTGGGAAAAAAGCAGCGATTTCTGCTCAGTGGCACTATACCTTTTATGCCCTTAATATAATTTTTATTATATTATATGATAGTATTAATTAATTAAAATATTAAATGTTAAAATAACTGTTGCGCTTTAAAATATATTTTTTTGGGTTGGGTGGTATGGCCTATGTGGATAGAGATAATGGCCTGTGCTAGCAGACATTTCTACCACCATATTCTTCTCATCTTTTTTTTTTCACAGATTCTTTTGTTCTCCATGAATTCATTCTGCTCACCTTATTTTTCTCCTACAGCTGCTTCTTCTGCTACCGTTTCTGGCCCTTATTGTTCTGCCTCTGTGTATAGGTGTATTCAGGTTGGTTTACTCATAGAGTCCAACTTTAATTCCCACATGCTAAAATTCCTTCCGGTGGATTTCAGTAAGTTAAAAACTCATATAAACTAGATTTCCTGTCAGATTCTTTATCGGTGGTTGGTCTTCTGATTTGGTTAACTAAATTTCGAATCTTTGTTGGCTAGTTTAGCCCATTTCTTGTCCTGGGTTTTGGTTGGTACTTAAAGAGAATAAATTCAAATTGTTTCGGATTGGAAATTCAGAATCTTGGGAGTCTTTTGATTCCCTTTTTGCATTTTGACGTCTTATCTCCCGTAAAATTTGGGTTTCCTCTGGCATTCCCAATTTGAAGCTGGGTAGATAAGATAGCATCTTCCCACTTCTAGACATCCTTCTCAGTCCACGTCCTTTTAGTGAATTTGGAGGTGTAGAAGCTTCATTCTTTTTCTTGAACTTCTTCCGAGTTTTGTTTTTGTTTTTTCTTTTGATTTTAGTTTTAGCGAGGAAGTTTCTGTTTATTTGATCCTCTGTCTCTCGTGCAAGTAGCAAGAAGTCAAACTCACCTCGTATTGTTACTATTTCTTCTTAGCTTGTGTTGGGCACTGTTGTTGATGAGTTTGCTTCACGTAGTTGAGTTTGGTTTAAAGGTGGGGCATCTCCTTTGGATGCTATGTTGCTGGATTGTGTCTGTAATTTCCATGAACTGGTTTGCCAATAGTGGAATCTTGGACACCAAGACGGGTTTGCTTGGTGATAGTGTCAAGATGTGGCTCAAATGGTGGGAAAAAATCTCAGGGAACAGTTGTAAGGTCCACCATCATTACTACCAGTATCTTGGGTCCAAGAGAGTCCCAAAAGCTTGGTGGAGGAAGCTCTTGATTACATGGGTTCTTGGTTGGACCATGGTGTCTTTGTGGATCTTCTGGTACATGAGCTTCCAAGCTACCGAGAAGAGGAAAGAGACCCTTGCAAGTATGTGTGACGAGAGGGCTAGAATGTTGCAGGATCAGTTTAATGTGAGTATGAATCATATCCAAGCCATGTCCATTATGATCTCAACCTTTCACCATGGCAAGAATCCGTCGGCTATTGATCAGGTACATTGATTTCCTTTCATGTTAGATTAATTCACTAAAATCTGGAGGGATCTATAACTCTCCCGTGTAAGTGCTTAATTGTCTCGCTATTACCTTGTTTTTTCGATTGAGACTCTATGCCAAGAATCATAATTATGAGGCATATGTCTTCATTCACGAACCACTCTTGGACTATTTGTCCGGTGACCTCCTTTATTTGGATCAAGTCACTGTTCTTAATTATGTAGCTTATCATTGTTCTAGAATCATTGCATAGTTGCGATATGTGATGATATTCCTATGCTATTGGTTAATTTTGGTTAATTTAAGACCAGATCTCAGTTCTTTTGCCTACGAACACTAGTATCTAGTTAACAAAACAATCTAACTTTCACAACCTACAGAGGACTTTTGCAAGGTACACGGAACGAACTGCTTTTGAGAGGCCTCTCACAAGTGGTGTGGCATATGCTGTAAGGGTGCTCCACTCAGAAAGGGAACAATTTGAGAAGCAACAAGGATGGACTATTAAGAGTATGGATGCACTCGAACAAAACCCCGTTCATGAGGATGACTATACCCCAGAAGCCTTAGAACCATCTCCAATTCAGGAAGAAGAATATGCTCCTGTCATCTTTGCACAGGATACAATTGCTCACGTGGTTTCACTTGATATGCTCTCCGGGAAGGCAAGTTTCTTTTCATCATCTTTGAAGTTAGCCGTTGTATCGCGGTTGTCTTTGAAGTAGTGGATTGCATATATGGTTGCTAATCAGAATATGTGAATCAATTATGTACCAACAGGAAGACCGTGAAAATGTTTTGCGTGCAAGAAAATTAGGGAAGGGAGTTCTAACTGCTCCTTTCAGGCTAGTGAAAAGTAACCGTCTTGGAGTTATATTGACATTTGCTGTGTACAAGATGGATCTCCCCTCAAATGCTACGCCAAATGAGAGGATCCAAGCAACTGATGGGTAAGTTTCCTTAGATAAATGGTTTAAAGTTGATTGGGAATGCCTCATTATGGATTCTGAATCCCACGAAATCCCATCTTCTGCCCCGGTTTAGGAACAAAGGAATAGAAGAAATATGTATATAGAATATGAATTTTGGCATGTGAAGGCTGTATATATTATGGATTTAAAGCCTGTGACATATGGAAAGGTAGAGACGGCCTAATGATTCTCAAGTTTATATATGACACTACCACACCCTTATCCGAGCAGCATTTAGGTCTATCACGTGAATATAAATAAAACATTACTAAGAAACCTTTTCTTGTGGCTGCTGCCAAGCAGGTATCTTGGTGGAGTGTTTGATATTGAGTCGCTTGTGGAGAAGTTGCTTCAACAGCTTGCTAGTAAACAGACCATTCTCGTGAATGTATATGACACTACCAATCACTCACATCCAATCAGCATGTATGGTTCAAGTGTATCAGAGGATGGCTTGCGGCATGTTAGCACCCTTAACTTTGGAGATCCCTTAAGGAAGCATGAGATGCATTGCCGGTAAAAATAAGCTCTTCTCTATTCTGCTTATTCTGGGTTCAGAATCTGTCATATAGACCTCTTTGTCCACTTTGTAAACCAATTAATACCGCGTCATTTCTGTATTCTGAAAAATTTGTCTCTTATTTTCACTTTAAAAAGTGGGTGTAATAAGATGCTGTTATCATCTCACTTATCCCTCTTCAATAACTTAGGTGATGTTTGAGTGTTCAAATTTTTGTGATATGGGAGTTGATGAAAAAGTGAAATAGTTTATGGGAGTTGATGAAAAAGTGAGAGAGAAAGATTTGAATGCATATTATAATGAAAAAGATAATTTGATGGGGGGAGAGATTATTTTATAATTTTTTTAATTATGGCCAAAATTTTGGACTCAAACACCACCTAATGTGTCTTTGCGGTTACTGGTTCTCAAGTAATCAGAGTCTCCTTTTGCTTCTGAGGAAGATAATAACTGAAATTTGGGAGTTGATGACTTGTAGTGGGTGCAAGACTAAGTTCATTCTTGATACAGATTCAATAAAAAACCACCATGGCCATGGCTTGCAATAACAACTTCATTTGGCATCCTTGTGATTGCATTACTTGTTGGATATATATTCCATGCAACTGTCAATCGAATTGCCAAAGTGGAAGATGATTGCCACAAGATGATGGAACTAAAAAAACGAGCTGAAGCTGCTGATGTTGCTAAGTCCCAGGTATTTTGATGTCTTACTTATTAAATATAACCTTGTTTGGGTACTTGTCTCATGTGCATATGGTCCTAATTGAATTTCAATCTTTTATAGTTCCTTGCTACCGTCTCCCATGAGATCAGGACCCCAATGAATGGTGTTCTTGGTGAGTTCTGAAACTCTCCTTTAATATATTGCACTATGTATGGCCTAATGTTCAAGATGGAGCTTTTTGAGCCTTGACACTGCAATGCTGTTAATTTTTCAGGAATGTTGGATATGCTGATGGATACAGATCTAGATGTTACTCAACAAGATTATGTCAGAACAGCACAGGCCAGTGGAAAAGCTCTTGTCTCACTCATCAATGAGGTTTTAGACCAGGCAAAGATCGAATCTGGCAGGCTTGAGCTTGAGGCAGTGCGGTTTGATCTGCGAGCAATTTTGGATGATGTCCTATCACTCTTTTCTGGAAAGTCCCAAGAAAAAGGAGTGGAGGTGATACATGTTTCTAGTTTTGCATTGTCCCTCATTAAGTGCTTTTATTGTCTAATAACTGAATTGGTGGGATTTGCATGGCCAACTTGTGGGAAGAGCAGCTTGCAGTATATATCTCAGATCGGGTTCCTGAAATGCTAATCGGTGATCCTGGAAGGTTTCGTCAAATCATTACCAATCTTATGGGTAACTCAATCAAAGTAAGTGCGATAGGTTCTAAAATGTTATGGAACATGGTTGACAAACTGTTGGGAGAAATAAAGAGTCAGATACTGGTTTCCACTACTGTATGGGATATTCATAAAAGGAAAAAAAGGTTGGGGGTGGGGAATAGTCAATAACAAGAATCCATCCACGCATTACTCCATGTAACCATAGATTTGTTTGACATGTAATAAGTTTGCATTTTGGTTGAAAAGTGCCTTCCCTTCTATTTGTGGAGAATGAATAAATAATGAAGTTAAGTGGATGTAAAGAACGAACTTCTTGTAAAAATGCTCATGTTTCGAATTGTGCTATAGCTGTTAATGGTGTTGTCATGGAAGTTTAAATATGAGAGGATGAATATGAAGCTCTCCAACGTGTTCTTTGCATAAATAGCAAACTGAAACTTATTTATATTGCAGTTCACAGAGAAAGGACACATATTCGTCACAGTTCATCTTGTTGAGGAGGTAATTGGTTCAATAGAAGTTGAGGCAGAATCATCATCAAAGAATACCTTGAGTGGATTCCCTGTTGCAGATAGGTGCTGCAGCTGGGAAGGATTTAAGACTCTCAGTCAAGAGGGATCCCCATGTCCTCTCTCATTGTCCTTCTCTGACCCTATCAACGTAATTGTATCTGTTGAGGATACAGGAGTAGGGATCCCTAACGAAGCACAATCTCGTGTTTTCACTCCTTTTATGCAAGTGGGTCCATCCATCTCCCGAACGCATGGGGGCACAGGTATTGGCCTCAGCATAAGCAAGTGTTTAGTTGGCCTTATGAATGGGGAAATTGGTTTTGTGAGCATACCAAAGATACGGCTTTACTTTACATTTACTGCTGTCTTCAACAATGGCTGCTCCAATTGAGCATAAAAGCCAGCAAATCAACAGCCAATCCAATTCTGTGTCTTCCGAATTCCAGGGCATGACAGCATTAGTTGTGGACGCCAGACCTGTCCGCTCCAAGGTGTCAAAATATCATATCCAACGGCTTGGAATTCGTGTTGAAGTAGTCCCTGATTTGAATCAAGGTTTGTCTAACATAAGCAGTGCCAATACAGGTACTGATATGGTCCTCGTTGAACAGGATGTTTGGGATAGGGATTCAGCCATTTCAGCTCTTTTCATTAATAATTTAAAAAAAGTCGAGCCTGGGATTCCACCTAAGTTGTTCCTTCTAGCTAATTCCATCAGTTCATTGAGAACAAATGCTGCAGCTTCTACTAATTACGCTCCACCAGTCATCATGAAGCCCCTGAGAGCTAGCATGCTTGCTGCCTCATTACAGCGAGCTATGGGTGTTGGGAACAAGGGGAATCCCCGCAACGGGGAGCTCCCTGGTTTGTCTCTGTGCAATCTTCTTCTTGGGAGGAAAATTCTTATTGTAGATGACAATAATGTGAATCTCCGAGTAGCTGCTGGTGCTTTGAAGAAGTACGGAGCTGATGTGGTCTGTGCAGACAATGGAAAAAAGGCAATCTCATTACTTAAGCCACCTCACCTATTTGATGCCTGTTTCATGGACATTCAAATGCCAGAAATGGACGGGTATGTGCTACTTGCTTTGCTCTTTCTATTGTTGATCTTATTATATGTTTGCTATTTTTTGTTGACATGAGTGGCAGATCAATTACTAGATCTAAGACCCATTTAATCTCCCTCCATCACAGGTTTGAAGCCACAAAAAGAATTAGGGAAATGGAACGCAGTATCAATACTCAGTGTATCAACATGGAGAAGCATCCGTCGAGGGTTGTGATAATGTTTCAAACTGGCATGTTCCCATTTTGGCCATGACGGCAGATGTAATCCAGGCTACACATGATGAATCTCTAAAATGTGGGATGGATGGGTTTGTTTCAAAACCGTTCGAAGCTCAACAACTTTATCGGGAGGTTTCACGCTTTTTCCAATCAGCTTCAAATGGGAATCTGTAGAGACAACTTCTGTTCTAAAGGCTTCCTGCTGATGCAATCATGACTTGTGGTCTCATGGATGCTTGGGAATGCTCTTAGCAATGCTTTGATGGGTTTAGAGTTCTTCCCAAAGTAAGTTCTCTGGAACCAAAGTTGATTTGTAATTTATAGTTCTTCTCTTCAATGATGCTGGTTTTCTTCACACTTTCTGTAGTGACGCCAAAGGCTCGTATCAAATTAGAGTTGTTCTTTCTCCCTTTTCCATAGACTTAGAACTGCTATTGCTTGTTCTGTGCAGGGAGACATTTGCATTTTTGTGGCAGTGTATATAGAAGATGTGCTTGATTCGTTGGCATTGAGTTTTGTTGATTCCTAATGAGCCACATATAGAAGACACTACATTTTCCCACTTTTTTTCGTCTCATTTCCATCCTTCCGTCGAGGTCCCGCCGTTTGAAATTTATCTGCTAGAGAAGGTTCTCTGATTGGACCTCGAATGCTGTGATATTACCGGGAAATGGCCAAGAAATACTTAAGACTTGGATGTAATACGCGGAAGCTCTGGGGTTGCATCCTCTCCCCTTGCAACAAATAAAATTGCATCCTTGAAGAGATCTCCATCTCTGTGTCTTTCAAGGCTAATATTATCGTGATTCAATCTGTTCAAGGAATGAAATATAGCGTCTTCACAATGGGAGGACCCGTCTGTATAGTAGGATTGCAATAACGGAGGTTGATATGTACTTGTAGAGCACCCTTTATTTTCTTCAATTCTTCAGTGGTAACAGTGAGAGGTTGATGTGCAGTTATATAGAATCCTTTCCTTTTTTTTTCCTTTTCAAATTAAGAAAGTGAAAAGTTCATTTGGCTGAGAATTGATGTAACCGTCACACTGGATCAAATTTGAGTAATGTCAAATTTTTTTGCTGATTTGTACATGTATTTGAAGCACTTGTTATGATCTCTGCCTCTGGACCAATGCAAACATATCAAGTCAGATTATTTACAAGCTATACCTGAATGTTCTCTGCAAAAGGTTCTTGTATATACCGAAATCTCTTATAATTCAGCACTCGACTTACTACTGGATTACAAGCTCCAGTATCTCTCCATATTCTACACTTTTTCAAGCAGCGACTTCGGATTTCTTTTGTCCTGGAGAATTCTCTTTGAAAATTGATTTCTGTGGAAATGGATTCAAAACATCAGCATTGGAACTCTTAAAAGGAATTTAATGGGAAAAAAATGAACAAACTTGAGCTCTGTTAGGCCCTGACAGCAAGGTGTTACATCATTGAAACATTTTTCGGTTTGCAATTAACCAATTTTCCCTTGCCTTCTTAGTTTCCAGAATATCTTATAGTTCGGATACTTTTTGCTACCTGTGTCAATGGCGCTGGCTGGTCTGATATCCAAGTTGATTAATATTCTAAAGAAGGCTTTTGCTCCTTAGCTTTATGCATTAGCGACGACCCTTCTATAGTTCTATGGTTTCTCTTGAATTCTGAACTCGCTTCATGTATGTGGAGGCATCTGCTTCTGTCCCAAAGTTCTGGTTGATCTGCAAAAATCTTTGTTCCGGTTGCTGCAGTTGGTCTCTCGTTTGATGTTTTCATGTTTAAAAGCCAACTGCTGTTCTGTCTCGTGTGTTTTCTAGAGGTGAAGTCTTAGAATTCATATCCTAGGATTAAAATCCTCCGTAATTTCTTGTCTTAATTATATGGTGCAATTTGAAAAGAGGTAGACACAACATGTGGATTCTTTTCTATTTAATGTTGTCAATGTAAAGTTTTGGAATAATATGAGCCCTATAATAGGATTCCCTTGTCTTGAAACTTAGAAGTTGATGTTGGCCTCTGTATGTTAGTAACCCAGTATGGTGCAACGCCAAGGTATATAGGATATGGGACCAAGATCTTTTGCAATTTCTTGCCTGAATTGTATAGTACAATTTGAAAAGAAATAAACGCAACAGATGGATTCTCCTTTATTTAATATTGTCTATGTAAAATTTTGAATATTATGAACCATATAATGAATCATACAGAGTCCAAACAACAACTTCTAAGTTCTAAGCTAATAATAGTTTCAGTATAGGGTAATAAAGGAGGGAATAGTAATCAAAAAGCTAATTTAAATTCATAGCAGAGGTGCCTACCAAATCGTCGATATGTCCGAGTGGTTAAGGAGACAGACTTGAAATCTGTTGGGCTACGCCCGCGCAGGTTCGAACCCTGCTGTCGACGACATGATTTTCTTTTTCTCTTCACGCCAGAACTTTCGCTCACCATTCTCATGGCCCACCTATTGAAGGGTCTGGATTCACAGCCAAAAATAAAAAGGAAATCAGGAATCACGTTGACTTTTTATTTGCAATATTCTCGATTTCGAGAAATTCTACGCTATCCAAAAAAAATGAAAAAAAATTAATTCAACAGTATCCCCAGTTGGTTGGGATAAAAGACCCATCTTGGTTGGTGAATGGTGATAAGAATGAAAAAGAAAAACGTCCTTGCACGTAAGCAAGGGCGAAATAGTAAATACAGTCAAGGTACGTATTGGGCCATAGACCGAAATTAAGGTCCATAAGCGGAGTATTTATTTTAATCAAATTATTTTGGGGCACTCTCTCTATCGGTCTCTCTCTCTCTCTCTCTCTCTTGCGTTAGTTATAAGCGGTGGGGAGGGGGCAGTGATCGGGTGCGGCGGAGATGGATCCAGACCAATTGTCCAGGGCATTCGTGGAGCACTACTACACGACATTCGATGCGAACCGCGCGGGACTGGCGAGCCTCTACCAGGAGGAGTCCATGCTGACCTTCGAGGGACAGAAGATCCAAGGGTCTCAGAACATTGTCGCCAAGCTCACTAGCCTCCCATTCCAGCAGTGCCAGCACAGCATCACCACCGTCGATTGCCAGCCCTCTGGCCCCGTTGGTGGCATGCTCGTATTCGTCAGCGGCAATCTCCAGCTCGCCGGCGAACAGCACGCCCTTAAGTTTAGCCAGGTATGCCACTTTTTTCCGCTCTTCACTGATTTCGCATTCGACTCCTGTTAATAGAGCATGTGATAGTTTTAGGCTTTTTAGAGTTTCGAGGTGCGTGATCGAACCGATGCTAATCGGCTTGTTGTTGATTATGCTTATTATGTTGGTACGAAGGTTTGGCTTCTGGTGTGAGGTATAGATCTGATTAAAAATTTGAAGTTCTCTTTGCCAAATGGAGGATTGTTTGGAAATTGGTATTTGTGGCTTCCTCCGATGATTTGATTTTGTTGCACTCGGAAGATCTGCACTTTGTTGTCAAAGAACCTTTAATATCCTTGCCGATTTTCTAAACAATATCCACTGTTTGATCTGTGCGTTGCCTTGCTTTGCTAGGCTTTGGTACCGTAGCTTGATTAATACAGTTTCTTCCTTCGTTTCATATTGGCATTTCTCTGTACTCTTGCATTATTTGTATGTGTCGTGGTTAGGTGTATAAATAGTTCAGCCTTCATGTTAGTTTACATTTTTAGTGCATATTTTGCTAAATAGTTGCACGTCCCTCTTCCTTTAAATTTATCATTTTAAGTGTCTCCCTCCAGTTTTGCAGTTGTGGTTTCTAGAACCTAATTACTTGCGCTAACAAGACAAAACAGTTCAAGGGAAGCATGTCTCGTGGACTTTTTTGGCTGAACCTTTTATCCTCGACTTGTATGTGATCATAAATTGTCTACGAAAACATGAAATTTGATTTTTTGTTTTTGCTCTGTTTTCCTTCGAGTTGTCTGCTGTAGCGAGTAAGAAAGGGACCACCATAGCCATGCACTCTCAAGTATCATAATTTTGTCACTCCCAAATTGTCAAAATAGGCCTGCATATTAACCTTACATTTTGAAGATATCAGACCCTTTGGTGAGAAGTGGCCAGCTTCGAATCAGTGCTATGGCCTGAGCTGTTAAATCATTTACATGCAGGCTGAGCTCTCATTGTCATGCCTCTTGTAGATATGCCATGTCATGTATGCATTAATCCTTGGAACTTGAAGTTTGAGTCTTGAAGATTATGAGTACAGCTCTAATATAACCTTCTTTACGAAATGTTTCAAATTGTTCACTAAACTTAATTGCCTTCTTAAAATTTTTGCTTTATTCATTCAACATCAGTTCCATTTCAATATCAGTTATTTGATCAGAATCGTTGCACTTAGATCTCTCTGACCCCTGGTCCTATACGTTTTAGATAGTTACCACCCCTACGGGGTTAAGCAGGTCTACTATACTTTTGATGTGCTTAAGCGACGAGAAAATATCCTCCTGTACATTGGTTAGTCATGCAAGGATTTCATATTTTGCATTTCTTGATATGTTTACTCAGCAAATTTATATGGTGTAACTTTACATGTACTTTACCATTGCATATTGGTTTCTCCTTTGATTGATATTTAGGCATAGCCCAACGTGTTATTGACACATTTTTGTGCCAATGAGATGTTTCTCACATGCACTCTCCCAGGAGACCCTCTTGAATGCATGTCCTAAATAACTTGACATAAATCATTATTCCATTCTTCGATTCTCTTCTCTAACTAAAATATCTTGTCACGCTTTCTGCATTCAGATGTTCCATTTGATGCCAACACCACAGGGAAGCTTCTATGTGTTGAATGATATATTCCGGTTGAACTATGCTTGAAGACAAGATTAACCACTCAAATTCAGCAAATGGCTTAAATATGTTGCCAAAATGTCCAGGGTTAGAGCTTGTTTGCTTGTCATTGTTTTGTTCTAGACAAATCAAATGGAAAGTTGGTTTTCTTCGAATGTTTATGTTTGATGTTTTATTATGATTTTCTTTCCCTTTTTTCAGAGATTCTTGGTTATGAGTGTTTCAATGAAAGATACCTTCTTGGAGAAGTGCTTGAACGAATTGGTTATTTGTCAGTTGAAGACTTTTTACTTCATCTTATCATATATTCAAATGTTTTCCTAGCTCCAAATGAAATGTTATTTTAATGAGTCCCACCTATGGGCAGTCGGGGTCCTGCTTCAGGCTATTTGTTTGTATCTTATTACATTGCCATATTCAAGAGGTAGATGTTTGTTTCATGGGCTTATGTGGCTGTCGGCTTATAGCTTCTGGTTAGAGGCCGCTATCTGTTTTAGGGTAAAATGTGCCCAGCAATTCGGCACTGGAAGCAACACAATATTTTACGGTTTCATGAGGTTTGTGGGCCATGAGGATAGTTCCCTCTCCAATTAGCGGACGGTTAAATGTGAAATCTACCCAGATGGATGTTCTTCTGTTTGGCACCTTGTAATTTGTTCTCCATCCAGAAAGAAAGAGGGTCTGCATCTCTATGGCCGCTGGCCGCTTGAAATCAAGTGTGCTCTTTAGAGTTATTTGATTATACCTGCTTAAGATTTTTGTTTATATTGAGGTTGTCTTCTAGATACAAAAGATTCGAGATCAAAAAAATGCTCAGCAAAAGAAGCCGCTGATGGCCTTTGTGTTCAGGAGGTTTGTGAGATTCAACTTTAAACCAATGGTGCGGCTGATTAGCGGGGGAGGGAAAGCACAACGGTTACAGCAAGATAGGCTTAACCTTGTCGCACAAAGCTTACTCGCGTAGGAGTCACGCCAGCTTATTTGCTCCACAAGAATGGTTGTTTATTAAGGTATAGGTTGGCACAATTCCGGCCTAAAAAATGCTTTGACTCGTCTATATTCCTTACTCGATGAAACGGGGACAAAGATTCGAATTAAAGAACACTTGCTCAGTTGCTCAGAGATTCAGGCAGGCTGATGACTATCTTCATGTCCATATATTGGGCGTGTCAGGGACTCTTCCCACCTCCACTTCCCACTCTTAGGCCTGAGCTTATGAATCTATGATTCTCGAGTAATGGTAGAGGCGTGAAGCAAGCTCAAGAAACGGTTCGAAATTCCAAGAGAACCATTTTAAAAGTGGAATCCATGAACCAACATTTACACCACAAGCAAGCAATATATATATATATATACACTACCATCATATTCGTCAAACATCTCAACAAATTGGAGGAAAAAAGGTTTCCACTAGACCCTCTGTCCAACCCCTGCAGATCAAACCAGGCAATGGTTCGCAAAAGACCTCACCCGTCTTGGTTTCATACCAAACAATACTTTCAGTTTTTTTCACCGTCTAAACTTAAGCTTCCTAAATCAACGAAGGGAACTTCTGGAATGTCAACCAGGAGTGGTTTCGCAGGAGAGCTCTGGTTTTCTGCATCCTGACCATTTTTATCGGGGCCCTTCAGCATCCCCACGAGTATACTTCGAAAGGATCTAAAAGGGTGGCTCAACCCGTTTTTGACTTTCAGTACCAGGGAGACCTCAGATACTTGCCAAGCAACAGTCAGTACAATCATGACTGAAACAAGACACTGAGTTACGAAATTCTGCCTCTTGACTTCCTTCAGCTCTTTCACTATCTCTTCTGCCCTGATTTCGGTGCCACCAACATCGATCTCACCAGCATTCTCCATACGGACGTCCACATCATGACCATGGGCTGCAGAAGATATCTCCTCTACCTCGGTTGGAGCTTCAAGTTCTTTAAGCGCCGCACCATCTCCTTTCAACGATTCCAACTATTTACAGAAATAAAGCTACATGAGTTACTGATCAGCATCTAATACTTTGTCGATGCAGTAGTTTTTAATTGTTCACGCCGCGTTAATTACACTTTGAAAGAGAATTTAAGAAGTATTAAGCAAAAAAACAATTGGCTTGTCCGAGGGAAAAAGAAGGTTAAGTTAAGTTCAAGTCATGACTTAATTATTGGAGGGAGAACTTCCTGAAGGTTCTGCAACAGAGGCCTGATGGAACAGGTTTAGATACTACTTTTAAACCAAAAGTTTGGAGCTGTGGTATAATTAGGTTCCACTATGAATACTAATCATTCATACCGCTCACGTTTTTTTGTCATTAATCTTCGGATCAAGCCTAAGACTCCTATATAGGATTGCAAACTATTCGAAAGAAAGTGTTCGGAAAAAAATGGGATCACTATGGTAACTCCATTCTCTTTGATGAATAGTTACCGATATATATAGACGAAGAAATATGACCGAAGAAAGCAGGAGAAAACCTTAAGACTCATGGCAATGATGACATCCTATTAATCTTAGTCGACTAATAACGAAAGTTAACCTGAGAGAGCAATCTGGAGAGGAGAAGCTGGTCGTTAACGTCGTCGTCCGCGAGGCTATCACCGGAGGCACCTCTGGTTTTCTTTTCTTCTATAAGTCTCTGGATTGCGATGTTTATCAGCTCCAGCTTGTTCGAATCCATGGCCGATATTGGCGAGAGATTGAACTTCGACGATAAACTGCCAGACAAGTGTGCGTGATTCGAAAACGAAGCCAAATCGTGCCGTGGTGAGGCAAAGCTGTATGTATTTATTTAGAAGACACGTGGCCCCTTAGCGTGTCGTGGCCTTTGTTTCTTTCTTCCTTTCATTTTGACAGCGGCACCACTTTCGGCCTGGACTTTTTCTTGAGCATCATCTCCGTCGTTCCACGAGTCCTTTTCCTAGGTAAAACCATAACCCGAAAATTGAATCCGGGGAGCCAATTTAATAGAGACATATTATCGAGATTAAAATACAAAACTATATGTAAAAATATGTCAAAGAAGTTGGAAAAAGTACTCGTGAAGAGATTTTTTTTTTTTGGGTAAATTGTGTGGTCATCTTTGTCAAATTGAGATCCTCTTAAATTTGATTAGGAAAAAAAAAATCCTCTTAAATTTGATGGTCGAATTTGAAAAGATAAAGACACAACATTCTTTCAATCCAATAAGACCAAAACTGCCCGATAATTAACAATAAGTGTTGAATGTACCAATTCCGAGAAAGAAAGATATCCCAATTCCCTGATCATAACCATTCTCTCCTACAGCGTCCACTCTGCCACATCTGGAATATGAATGAGCCTACCATCTTCCAAGGTACAAAGAACTCATCACTCGTAGCTTGGAGCACAGGAGGGTGAAGGTGCAGTACAATAGGAACCTGAAGGCTTCATATGGCTGCTCCTCCAAAGAAAAAAGAAAGGCGTTTTTTCTTGGCTCGGCTCAAAACAAGTGTAGGTCTCTAAATAACAGACCTCCGAAGGCCTCAGACTCTGGAAACAACAGACACAAGCTCCTTTTCACCATTTGAATTGTTACAGGTGATGCACCAGAGAGGAGCTCATATTATCCGTACAGGTGAAGAAGCCATGCCAGGAAAAAAATTGCAATAAGAAAAAAGGACACATATGGAGAGGAGTGAGGACTGATCAAGGGAAGGAGAGAGAGAGAGAAGGAAAGAACATATGAAATATAAATCTTGGAAGCTTTGAAAGAATGCGATGGATTATATTAATTCTGCCTCTCACTTGCAAACCTGAAAAGAGAGGGATAACTGAGAAGGAAGACAGTTACCTACCGAAACCCATCAACTACCTTTACAAGCCATATACAGCAATTACATGAAGCATTTACATGAGGAATATATGCTCATCATATCACTTTACAGTTTTTGCCAAATCGAGCCCATTAAGCACAAACTAAGCCTGAAAACATCTAGCAAACTAAAAAATTGGTCAACCTACCATTAGTAAGGATGATAAACAGTTTCTTCTATGAGGAATGATACATCACTTCTTCTTCCATACCGAATGCATCATCTAGAGAAGTCGATCCCCCTGCTTCACTATCAGCGGCAAGTTCAGCCTGCATGCATGAATAAAGCCATTAAGTTCTACGCAATCAATGCAACTTCAAAACTCATTTAAGGAGTAGTTACTTCTGGATAGACTTTGAATTTAAGTTAGAAAAGAAGCTTAGGATTAGGGTCCGCAGAGCTGGAATATAGAGGCCAAAAAGACTTGGGGATAGATAGACGACAGCTGATTAACATAGATTGCTGGCGCATCATGTAATGCTGAGACCTAGCTACCATCTCCAAAATCCAGAGAGGGGTTCGTGACCTCCAAAGATGTCAACTTTTTCGCTCAGCTCGGTGATTTCAGATCACTTATAAATTAATTAGATTATAATTAAAAAGCATTTCTTTAGTTGAACATTGATTCAAAATTCCTAGCCTGCTTACCTTTGCTTGCCTGTATCTTTCAAGCACCCGGTGATATTGCTGACGGGCCTCTGCAGACTCAACCATGGACATCACCCGTGAAACAGCCTCATCAATAGCCCCATCTACTTTCTGTTTACGAAACACCTTGAGGATGTCTTCATCTTCAGATTCAGATTCATCAATTCTCTCTGTCTCATTCCGGAAACCTCGCAATCCAACTCCTTTCCGTCGCCATCGTAGTACAACCTTATCTAGAATTCCAACAGCCCAACAGATCACCTTGTAATGCTTCCTTACCTGATAACCTCTCACATGTGCCTGCAAAAGAAAAAAAAGTTAACGACTTCTTCAAACAAAAGGGTGCAGTGATGTAACAGGGACACCATAGTCCGCAGTTGGGAGTAAAAAAGAAGAAGATAAATTTTAGATACTCCTTCATTTATCCATTATGCAACTCGACATGTACATGGGTATTATCTACACCACTAAGCACGTGGTCAGCATTTCATGCCACTACATTTGACAGTGCATGCATAAGAATGGAAATGCCATACCTGAATCTTCACAACTTTCTGGCGAAATGCAAGGAAATCCTTGCGACCTTTCCAACCTCGGTACTTCTTCTGAATAGATACAGCAGCTGAGTTGTAATCACGTGGATGACGGAATGCTAGCTTTGACACAGCTGAAATATCAACAGAATTAATACCATAGTCATCTTCACTACAAGCAACTTCTCTCTGCTGTCGTTTCCTGAAAGAATGTGCACGGAAAGCTGACTGTATACGGGCAGCAGCCTGAGCTGCATTCCTGACAGCAGCTAAGCTATTTTTAAGGGAAAGCTGATCCCCATCGGCTGCAAGACTTTCCTTTGATATGCTATTCACAGTGATTTCTGCTTCAACCTCCGCAGAGCCTTTAGAAAACTCACTTTCTTCCAGTGTGAGGGATGTCAGATGACTAGTTAGTGCAAACTCTGAAAGATAACCAGCAAGCCCCTTGTGCCTGCTGGCAGCTGCGATAGATGCTGGGGTTTTACCTTGTGGATCTTGCGATGTGGGATCTGTCACTGCCCCAGGCGATGCACCAGAAGCAATAAGTGCAGCAACCGTTTTTTCCCTAGTGCAGAAGAATAATATTTAAATGGTACACTGCTCAACAAACATATAGGAATCAAATAATATATGGGGTAAAGAATACTGACATAGAGATCAACAATGGAACCAATTAATGAATAAGTTCTACTGCCAAAAGTAACTGATTCGAAGAGCGTGAAATGCACCTGGTCACAGTTTTTTTAAACCCTGAAAAGTAATCATTCAAGTATAGGCCTGCCCATTTAAGTTTTCTAGCAGCTATGTGCAACACATCCAAGAACACCATGATTATATCCTTAAATTCACCTCTCCTAATTTCCTGCTTTTTGAAAGCAAAAAGAAGAGAGAAACAAAGAAAAGAAAAAACTATCTCCACTTCCTCCATTAGACACACGTGTATTCTCTCTCATCCTTGTGCAGGCTTTTTTTTTAACTTGTCCCCCTCCTATGCCTCCTCATTTATCTGGGACGAGCTTTGTATGTTCTCTTTTTTCTCAGCAAACTTGTAAAGCAGCAAACAACGTCAATAAAAATTGTTTTCATATCTCTTATTCCCATAAGAGAAAAATCCTGGCTCTGCCATTGTCCAACGTCAATATTGAATTTCATTCAAACTAGAGGAAAGAATGAGAATAGGAAATTCAGTAGTGTATAACTTTTTAATCTTAACTGAAACATTCGAGTATGTCATATAATTTGATATATCAAAGTCCGTAATTAAATTATTATTTTTCTCATTTTAGTAAGTGATGATTGAAATTACCCCACTTGACTCTCCAGAAAATACCTCATCATCAAAGACAGCTAGGAAATCATTTTATCAGTTCCTAAAACTTTGGAATCTTCTTCAGTGTTTCTGAAAGCTACAATTTTTCTCTCTATTGCAATATTAACTATTGTTCAAGAATCAGAAGACAAATTTATCAAATGTACCGCAAATTGCAATTACCTTCCAAAACGTGCAGCCCAATGAAGAGCAGTCCATCCATTGATGTCGCGGAAATTTATATTAACTCCACTGCTTAGAAGTGGATTTAAGGCCCAGTCAAAGCCCAACCCAGCAACCATGTGTATTATACCTTTCTCTTGCTTGGACAAGGACCCGCCCGCCTGGTCACTTTCATTCTGGGTTCTGGACAAAAGCCACTGGTGCAATTTGTCTTTAAGAAGTGCTTGAAGAACCCAATCGATGGTACTGGATGAATTACCACTGCCAACTAATAGAGCCTCTATGACATGATCCCATAAGTCATCATCAGCTTTGAGTCTTCCCAATAGATGATTTTCAGATTCTACATTGTCCCCTTTATCCGTCAATGAATCAGACAGAAGCATCTGCACAAATCTCACAAGTAACAACAGTTCTTGTGGACTCTTGTCAACTTCTGTTTTAGGTGAAGTACAGTGATTACAAGTACTAGTTTTCATCCGGTACTCAAACTCTCTGACTTCACTGCAGGATTCCCGGTTGCCAGAAGTAATGCAGAGAGTCACCTTCCCAGGAAGATGAGAAGGAGCTTCACAACATATGACACCTTCCTGAATGATCTGAACAGGAACTTCAATGTCACCAAACATACAAGCCCAGGGAGATTCCAATGGATCACAGAGGAATGATCCAATAATGACGACCTGCATTGAGAATCTTGGTTTCAGGATTTGAAATTAAACCCCATGAAAAAACCTCAGGAACTGACAAATTCATGCCAGAATGATGATATGACAAGAGTCAGAATCCATGCAGGGAATGTATGTGAGATCATCAGATCTGTTCCAAACCTTGTACAGCTAAATCAAAATATCCATTTAACACGACATTCATCTACCCCTAGATGCTCAGTTTAAGAGTCATATTCTACCCTGTTGAAATATTTAGAGGACATTCAGGAACTTACTCAAGCAGGCCTGGCATAAGTCCACGTGCCTTATGTTATCTACCTCAAGTGGAACTAAACTCAGTAAGACTATCTGCACCAAACCAGGTTATTTATTCTACAGAACCAATGTGCCTTTTAAGTTGCACAACTAGTAGTTTAGATCATCCAGTCAAGAAGTGGACCATCATCCACAGCTAGGACCTTAGGCCATAACAGCTTATAAATGTAACTTAGACTTGCTTCTAAAACTAAGTCTAGTAAAAGGATCCACTAATCCTGTTTCATTCAACCATTTAGACTAGGCTGAACAAACTATATATCACTGAAACAGGAATAGGATGTTTTTAGATTAGGATTCCATTTAACCTCTCAACAGATGCAGCCTGATGTTACACGCTCTAGAGCAATCATAGATCCATTAACAACAAAATATAGAATCTTGAAAACACTATTGCTCTACTGAGAGAGGCATATAGAATCTTAGGAAGGAGCACAGAAAACATGGGTGACATGGTACCTACCTTTGTGAACTCAGTGGTAAAACCCCATTCTGGTGACATTTCCCTAATGGTGAATTTCTGTTTTTCTCCAACGGTCAAACTTGAATCTGCTTCAAGAAGCATTTCTGTTTTCCCTTGGTCAAACAACGTCGTGTAATAGTCAGAATCACTTTCATGAGTTTGTGTCACTGAAGAATATGTGGGAAATCTGAAGCTGTCAGCTTCTTCAGGCAGCAACCATGAAGCTGGTAATACAATATGGTTATCAAAACGTTATAAAAGATTCAATAGATGCTACAACCATGTAAAATTAGTATCAGCAGTAGAGGAGATCATACTGTTTTCAACATTCTCTACATTGAAATTTTGCCAATGACTATGCTCATGCTCTTCCTTTGGTGCCTTCCTTGAAAGAGCAAGGAGTTCTTCCTGTTATAGTGATGAAATAGACTTTGAAAATGAAACAATCTTCATTTAAAAGGATTACCTAATAAATACTACATAGCTGTGAAGGGACAGCATTACAAATGATAACTATAGATGCTTCCGTCACAAAAAGAAAAAATCATTATTAGTAATGCATGCTGTGAATGTTACACCTAAACAGTCGAGTTCCAGAAAAGAAAAAAATAACCTACTATTATTACCAGGAAGAGATTGGGAGTACAGATGTAGTATCAGCTGTATGAAATATGTGAGCTAGGAAACATAGAGAGATTCTTCGTATTACTCACGTTTCCATTCAATGGATACAAATCTTTCCTTTGGGACTCAATGCCTGAGGAAGTGTTAAATGACTCGAACACATCTTCCCAAGATAAGGATCTGTTACTTCCATCTGCAAGATCATGCCCAACTGATTGATTGTGATGTTTGCCAAGGTCACCTACAAAAAGTAGCTCCATCAGCAGCTATCTCTTGGTTTCTTTCTCATCTAATAATATTTCATTACATAGAAGCAATAACAGAGAAATCAAACTCAGCAGAAGCTGTGGGATGAAATCAGTACTCACATGTTTTTCATATTTGTATAATTCTACTACCAGTACTGACATGTTCCTAAAGCTTGTGCTCTCGCACAAAGTTAGGTAACTAAGCAGGCAGGCACTTTTCTCAGGCAAAACAACACTTGCACAGGTGTTTTTAAGCTTTTAAAATTCTTTTTTCTGTTTACTTTCCCCCACTCGTTATGGGTGAGTATGCACATGAGATGTCTCACACAAGCAATTGGACAGCATTTTAAAGAAAACAAAAAAAATTGTGCCTGCCATAATAGGGCAGCATATCTTCAAGTAGTTATGGTTTAGATTTGTGAGAGATCTAAGAAGAATGAAGTGCGGTTATGATAAGTAACATATTAAAAGGCAAAACTGCAGTTCAATCCTGAACAAGAACTTGCACAAGATCATATGAGATAGAATAACAAATATCACCAACATTAAGCAAGATGTCAGAAAATCCATGCCCTAATTTAACTAGACTCAAACACAGCCAAGCAGAATGTAGAGTGAAGAATCT
The DNA here is from genome assembly GCA_003952965.2 of Morella rubra. Classification (NCBI taxonomy): domain Eukaryota; kingdom Viridiplantae; phylum Streptophyta; class Magnoliopsida; order Fagales; family Myricaceae; genus Morella; species Morella rubra. The sequence goes on along the minus strand of RXIC02000084.1, from coordinate 35,309 downwards.
ACAGATCTGATGAGACACATACTAGTTCACTATAAACAATTCTAAGCACCAGAAGGAAGGCACAAAGAAAAAACCTGCATCATGAAGAAGCTCAAGACTGTTTGAGTTATCCTGCACTTGAGCATGTCCCCCATAGCCCAGATCAATATACGCTGGACTGTGCAGTGAATCTGCATATTCTTCCTGCTTGGAGTTCTCCCTTTCACATCCGAGAATATCTGGTTCATTTGGATTTTCATCCTGAAAGTAGAATGGAGTAATTCCCTTGATGCTCTCTTCACCCAAACTTAATTGCTCCTCAAGCCTTCGCAGAGCGTGAGTAACCTCAAGATCTGGGGGACATTCTCTCTGTCCTGTTCTATACACCCGGCTCAGGTCATCCATCCCATCATTCTTGATGGCTATACCTGAACTAACTTCCGAGCCTGGACTAGATAAACTCTGGTATGGTTCAAAGAACTCACTAATTATGGAGTTAGAGCCTGGATTTTGAGTGGTATAAGAGCTAGGACTCTGACTGCAGGTAGAAGAGGATCCTGGAGATAACTGTGCAACAGATCCAGAACTGGGCCTTCCCTGCAACCCATAAGCAACTAGTGACGTAAGTTTGATGCTCAAGCTCGGTATTGCATATGATGAAAGTAGTAGATAACAGTCAAGCAGAGAAGTAGCAGATAATGCTTCGGAATGGGGAAAAAAAAAAACGACATTTAGGATCCTCTCTTGGGGGCTAACCCAGACTGGGGGAGGGAGGTTAGGTCTTGGATATTAATTGGTATAATTTTGTAATGTCCCGAACTTCGGCGGTTAGGGAGTTACTTCTATGAGTAAAATCAATGAAAAAGGATGAAATCTTGGGGGTAAAAATCAGTTAACACAAGATAAATAATTCTTCATAACATAATCCAAGTTTAAAACCTAAAAACAATTAAATAACAACACACTTTGTTTAAAACTCTTTAAAAACATAAAACATCAAAACTAAACGCTTAGTCATTGAAATTCTAAGCCTTCTCTCCGCTACCCACCCACGTGCCATCTAACACGACTCTCGGCACGCCCCTAAATATCATCTGAAAAGAGACAAGATAACAGGTGAGTTCGAAAACTTAATAAACAAAGTTATTATATTATGGTGCACTTCAGGGGCCACACTTAAGAAGTAAAAAGCAATAGAAAACCATAAATCTCAATCCAAATAACATATAACTATAACTGTAAAACAACATTGATATTTTTATAACAATTCTACAAAAATTCCCTTTGGCAATAACTCTAGGTCACATTTAGCCCCGTGACAAGGTTGTGCAATTGTTACTTAGCTGGGGGCCAACCAAACTAATCGTATACTCTAGATAAATTTCTTCTTTACTAAGGCTTGGCCATGTTCAAGTGTGCACTGAAGAACCTACAAAATAAATCACTTGTTTCCAGAATGAGTGCACTCAATAGAGTTGCAATTGGTACTAATGTTGTAGCTTTGAACTCCGGGCCTCAGGGTTTGAAAACATCACATATATCATACAATAATCATCCACAAAATATTACATCATTCTTTGCTATGCACAACACCATATAAACTTTCAAATCGTACGTAATATATACATATGAAATTCCATAAGAAAATCGCATACATAAGAAATCATGCAGTAAATCATCAAATAATAGCATAGACATTAAGGTTCGTGATTACACCAATGCATGCAAAAAACTTTCATAACAATTTTATTGCAACATAATGCACATAAACTCCGTGGGTTTTCAATAAACATGCAATTCTCAATATATTACTTCAGTTGTTTAGGAAAATCTAGCATAATAACCCCGCTTACCTCAATCTTCAGAACACTTGAACCCTTTATCAATTTAACCTTCCTGGCCTCAAGAACTTAGACTAAAACCTTCAAAAAGACACTTGATTTCTACTTCTCTTACTCAATACTCATAAAGAGACTAACAAAAGATTTATGAAAGGCAACCTTATTTAAAGAATAAGTCTGGATCTAAAAAGACTTATCAAAGATTGGGTTTATATCCATTTAAAAATTCAAACATATTCTAGAAGTATTGAAATTCAAAACTTTAAAATCTAAAAAGATAAAGATAAAACATCTCTTCTTTAAAATTTAAACACTTAAAAAAATATAATCTTTTCAAATAAAATCAACATTTTAAACTCTAAACACTTTTAAAAAGGATAACCCTATCAAATAAATCAACATTTCAAACTTTAAAACACTTTTAAAAAGGATAAAATTTTCAAATAAATCAAAATTCGAAATCCAATAAAAAATAATATTTTACTAACAATAATATAAGACAATCCGGGGTGCTACAAATTTAACTAGGAGTAGATTAAATATGGGGCCTACTGGGAAGTTTAGGAGAAAAAGAACCCGTACTTGGGGACATGCTTAAATCAGGATATGAGATAGTGACATGGCTGACACCTGATACAGAAATGCCTACCCAACAAGAACTTTACAACATAATCACCACATCCTGGTTCTATGATATTGATGTTCTTGTACAAACAAGCAATCACCTTCACTGGTGATTCTGGTCCCATAAGAGAAAACAATTTCAGGTCCAGTGGGTCCTAAAACCATGCTGGGTAAGCCACATTGGCTCATTACAGTAGGATAAAGCAACCTACAGCTGAAGAACATTAGAAAACCTAAACAAAGAGAATGGAAAATGATCTCCGGGAAATGCAATTGATTGGTCTAAGAAACTATTAACAGTTCAGGCCAGGTCATCAAAAGGTTACAGCAAAGGTTTTAGTATAAGTAGAGCAAATCACCCTTCGTTAAGATCAGGATGGAGAAACTCACCTCACTTAACTCTCTGTAATGCACCAGAACAATATGGTCGTATGCTCTGTCAAGGAAATAACAAGCAAGTAAATATGACTCTCCAATATAGTCAACCAATAATTGGTGGTCATTCATTGAAAAGGCAGGACCGCAAAATTAAACCATTCATGTTATACACACAAGCAGGCACACACAATTCTCAAGAACCGTCTAAACTTTGCCTAACAAAAGTAGGTATGAACGAGTTTTGGGAGTTAAGGAGACATGAAGGTATGAGAAATATACTTTCCATCAACAAATAAAAATTCTACTTACGGATCCAGCATCCAATAGCTGCGTCTCTGAAAATTGGGATTCTGCTCTCCATGTGCATAATAGCAATTCAACGCTTCAGCATTTCCAACCTAGCCATGCAGATAAATATCATCCTCAAACTAACGAAACTAATACATGAGACTCTATTGGCCTCAGAACTAGTTGTAAGTGGCTAGATCATGCATTAAATTTATTTGAACAGAAAGTTGAAACTATTCAGTAGAGGCCTTATTTAACTCCCTGCAACATTCTGAATTTACAAAAATCAGCCATAATGGAAATTACTAAAACAGAAGTACAATGGAATAGAAGCAGAATTGAATATAACTAAACCAGAACAAACAAATAGTGATAATTTCAATGATGCAGGGAAATTAATACTAGTTGCTGCAATTTGTACGCCGCCTTGATGTCCAGATATCATGATTTTACACAAACCATAAAAAAACTACCTACCTACAGGTGTATATGTACAAGTGATATGCCAAGAATCAAAAACTTGGCTAAAAAGATCTCGAACAACCAGAGAGTTAGACGGATCAAAGATGGAACACATGATGTACTAAAATCATACACATTTTTAGCAGACCTTAAGGCGTTCATGTGCTTCCCCAACAGTTCTTCCATCCTTCTTTTTTCGCCAATTATGACCATCTCTGCGGAAGAACCTAAGAACCCGCTTGTTGAATAGAAATACAGATCCACCTGTCAGGTGATCACCGGTCATCATTATGGACAGACACTAACATTTAGCAAAATTGAAAACTCAAATAGGTAGCCCAAAAATTCGTTGAAATAGCAATACGCAAATTACTAGTTGGCTGTCGAGGGGGCTCCTCGCTTAGCTTGTACTTCTCATGATTCTGTAAAATAAAGAGCACTTCTGCTGGCTTCAGCCAACGGGTTTGAGCTTCTCGAAACAGATCGCCGATATCATATCCTGAATTTACCCCGAGAAAAGCATTGTGTCAAGGAGAGAAAGGCAAAAACACCGGCTAATGCAATTTCTAGTTTTAAAAATACAAACACCAAAAGAAGAATAATCAGCAGCGCAAAGATTAGTATATGATTACTTGGTCAACATTAACTAACGTTTTGAGATCCATACAGAGCCAAAATCATTCATTACCATCAAAGAAATGTATACCGCAAATTTTCCTACAAACCAAAGTCCGCTTTTTCTCTAAGATGGAGAATCATATTCGACCAAGATCTAGGGAAAACAATATTTGCTGAATGAGCAAGAGCAAGGCAATTTCGTAAGAAACGTGGAATTTAGCGTATAGGAGGAAGGATCAAGCGGAGAGTAAGGAAGAAGAAGAAGCAGCTCATCAGCCTTGCCTGATTGCGTCATTCTGAAATCCGAAAACAATCAAAAATTGGAGGAATTGCAGAGAGAGCGGTTCACTTGTGCTCATATGAACCGCAGTTCTCCACGATTAAATTCGTCGCTGTTTTCAGTAGGACTCGAAGCTGAGATGCATGATTCGTCCCGCACTCCACAGAGATAGTCCAAAAGGAACTGTGAGACTGTACCTGATCACACTCATCCCGTTAACCCCTAAATTCAGACAACATGGATAGATTTTGTCTTCGACTAGCGCCCTACTGTACTTCTAGGACAATAGAAAGGAGAACGAGGTGCGTAAGAAAAGCTTCGGCAGAATTTCCTACTTCGCGTGTACAGTAGCGCTTAAATGTACATGACGTGGATGGATGCTATTGGATGACAGATGCATTTGCGGTCTAGACGAGTCCACTAATTTTGAAAAAGTGAAACTTCCAAGCAGCTTCCGCAGTGGAATGTTGAGCCAACAGGATGTGGATCGACGAGCGACTCAGCGACGGAGATAGTGGAAAGTATTTATCACGGTCAAAATATTACTAAAGTGACCCTTTCCAGGTGTTACGAGATTTTTGTTGCTGACATCGGGACCGCTTTAAAGACTGACATCGAGTTGAGGTCTCCCAGCTTCGCGATCGGCCCTCTATGCTTCCGCGCTATTATCCGGAACGATAGCTACAGGGGCATATTTGTCAACTGCTTTTTTAAGTGGGACTTTGGAGCTTGTATTTCAGCAGTCTCCAACGCTTGGGGAAAGTCTCCGAGGGTATTATGGGTATCTTTCGAACATGCATCCAGGCGCAGCAGATTCTCATTCTTGATATCGTTCGTCAACATGTGGCAGCCGAAATTTTTTTAAGGCTTAATAAGTGTGAAACACGTGGAACAGGTGCGGGGCAGAAGTAGATTCCTCTTCTAAAATATCCAGACACAAATCTATGGTGTGCGACAGTGACGTAGGTATCGGTACGGTCAAAATTGGCACCATCACCGTTACAGACAGTGAGGAGGAATTGATACCAGCAGGGCCGACTCAATAAAAATAAAGGCATAAAGTAGAGATAAAAGCGAGGCCTTTTTATTTTTAAATATAATAAAAAAATATTTTAAACAGATATTTATTTTAAAATGGTCTTGTATTGTATGTAATAAAAATTAAATAAGTTTTTTTCACAAAATGGAGGTACCCACGAATTTTGAGAACAAATAATTTTTGAGGCCTTAGTACAAAAAATTATTTCACAAGACAAAGTTTTATATATGAAATATATTTTTGTTTCACTAAACTTCACTCTTATTTGAGCCCTTTTTTTCCCTCCTAATCAAACAACTTGGGGTCTTGCTTTGAGGTAAGGGCCTTAGGCAGCCGCCCAAGTTGCCTACCCCTTCAGCTAGCCCTGGGCAACAACACCGACTCCAGTTGGGCACAAATCGGTGCGGTTTTAACGGTGCTGGTTACGCAGTAACTAGCTCACTGTGTAACAAATGCAAAAAATAAAGAAGGCTAGACAGAAAATGAAGAAGGCGACAGCTACAATGTGAGGGAGAGAGACGTCTAACTCTAACTGTCTGAGGGAGAGGCATTGTTCTCTTCTAAGAGGTAAGGCTGGTGCTGTTGGAGGCCATGAAGAGTAGGACGTGTTGTTCTTCTTTGTAAAGAGGCAAAGAGCTGAGGTTAGAGTTTAAAAACCCTAACCCTAGCAAAAGGCGTCGTTCTCTTCTTAAAGAGAACAACACCGTTTTGTCTTGTATTAAACAAAAAAAAAATTAAAATAGTTACAGCCTACAAGAGTAGGGTTTGAGAAAACCCTAATCCGGCAAAAACAAGGCGTCGTTTTCTTTTTAAAAGAGAATAGCACCATTTTTAATATTTTTATTTTTTAAAAGTAAAAACAAAACAGTGTAAGTTACTACCTTACTTCATCCTAACCCATGAAAATCCAAAGGCGTCGTTCTCTTTAGAATGGCGCTGTTTTCAATATTATTTATTAAAAAAAAAAATCAGTTTCCAACAAGGTGTCGGTGCCGATAACAGCCAATTTTAACAAAAATCACCACCGGAACCAATGCCGGTTAAACCGGCACTGGCGGTGAAGATGCTCAGCCTTACACTAATCACAAATTTTGGGTGAGAAGAAAAATAGTTATAAAATACTTTTAGGTGGGAGTTGGCTGTTAAAATTTTAGGTTTGAAATTTTTGGTACATGAAAATGAATAAAAAGGGCGAAGAGTTATATGATTTAAGTGAATTTTTTTATATTTATTTTGATAAGAATATATGATTTGAAATGAAAAGATATATTATTTTATTAAATCAAATATATCCAAACACCACCTTAACATGCACACTGCCTTGTGAACACAAGCGAAAACACTAATTTTAGCTTCACTCTATTAAGTTTCAAATTTATTAATTATTTTTGTTCTATTTCCTTCTTCCTTTTTTTTTTTTAATCTTTTCATAGGATACCTTTGACTAGTAAGATGAAAAATATGAATGAGTGAAAAAAATAATTTTTGATACCAAACAGTGTGTTTGAAAACTACTAAAAAAAAGATGGCCAGCTTTTGTAAACAGTCTGAACATCCTGTGTGTTAATTTTTGGAATTGGCCCGACAAGAAAGGTAGAATTCATATGTGGGATTCAATTGGGTCTACTTTTATTTCCAATCGGTGATTATAGTCCTTTTTTAATTTTTATCCGATTATAGGGGGTGTCGCACTTTTCTCGCTCGGCATCTACTGGCTGCCTTTATCTTTAGATAATATCTTGGGGGTCCCATTTGGGATTACCAGCACTTCCATTAATGTGGATTAGGCATGTGATGTGTCTCCTGCTTTAACAAATCTTTATTCCTAAAATAATGCCTTAAACAAACCAAAAAAATGAAAACAGGTGAGAAGTGGTCAAGGTTTGTGGCCTCCGATCTCCAAGTATTATTTTAAGACACAGGAAATACTTCCGGTGTGTCACGAGTAGAGATGATCATGCTTGCCGCTTGGTTGATGGCATTGGTTCCAACTTACATTGACCTTGACCTTGACCTTGACCTTGACCTTTTGCTCAGACGCGGCTCACGTGTAGTGGGGAAAATCTAACAAAAGATCCCTTGTATCTGTGGGGCTTCCTTTTTGTTTGGGCAAACCAAAAGGGCCGACCATACCTGGAAAACAGGCTTGGGCTTGATTTCAAACTGGATCTTCTAGCAGGCCGAAGCATAGGGTCCTGAAATAGTTTCTGCCACAGCAATACATTTGGGTACATATTTCATGCACCTCAATGCCCAATGAGCCACAGAGACTTCAATACCCCCTTCTCTTCATATCTTGTTTACTTCTGTTCGATTTTAATCTTACCCATAGAAAACGAAGGGATGGCTCTCTGTAACATAGTTTAGTTTAGTGTTACAAGAATGGTTCGAATAATGCATTTTGTGAAACTTAAACCATTCAATTTGTGGGTTCTCTGAGAAAAAGGTTATGAAACATGAAGCAGATCATATCGTAGGGGGGGAGGGGGTCTCGTATAATTCCTTTCATTTGCTTCTGCAGTACATATTCTGTAGGCAGAACTCCAATCGTAGGAGTACTAGTTTTGAAAGCAAGCACGGCCAACACGTTATTCCCAGTTGTCACGTGCCAAATGGAAGTTATACAAGTGGGACGGCAGGAGTGGATCCAAGTGACCAACTCCCCTAAGCCTCCGTCCCACACTCTCTTTATCTACTTTTCTTCCTACCGAAGTCTCTCTAATAGTCTCCACTAGCTCTCTCTCCCTTCTGGCCTTCTTTACATAAACACCTCCCACTTCTCCAATCCCATGGTCTCGTGATCTCATCTGTAATCACTCTCCCATATTCACTCTCGTATTCTCTCCCTCTACATAACTAAGCAAAGGTTGCAGGATGTCGGACTGGGGTCCGGTGTTTGTAGCTGTGGTGCTGTTCGTGCTGTTAACTCCCGGTCTGCTTTTTCAGGTGCCAGGGCACCACGGGTACGTGGAATTTGGCAACTTTCAGACCAGTGGTGCATCCATACTGATCCATTCCCTACTCTACTTTGGCCTCATTTGCATCTTCTTTCTGGCCATTAAGGTTCACTTGTACCTCGGTTGACCCAAAAAAAAGAAACGAGAATATGGGTGTTTTTTTTTTTTTTTCATTCAATGGTAACATGATCTCAGTGCTCTACGTGTTAATCTGAGTCACTGGGTAAAAAACATTGGGAAGGGATTCTGATTTGAGTTCGCGTTGTATCATATATGTCTCTGCGTTTTGTGTAGCATGTTGTCTTTATGTGTTACTCAAGTTGGCGACCTAGAGGCTTCCTAGAGTAATCACTTGGTCACTTATGCTTAACTTGACCCTCCAAAGCTGCAGATCGCAATGCCTCTGTGACTAAAAATGTCTGGTAATTACCACATTATACCTATGCAAATGGTGTTGCTTTAGAGCAAGAAAAGGACTTAAAAAGCGCTAATAATGCCAATAGACTTGTCTAAGTCCACAAACTATTGCTTTTAAAGTGTTAATTGGACTTTTGTTGTGGCAATTGACATGCTTTGGTCAGAGGATATTCTTGAAATCAACCATTTTTTGGCTGCTTTTCTCAGTTCGCAGCTGCACGCAGCACTGTGACTACTGAATCTATTTTGTTTTCATGAACCCAACTAGTACTGCTGCCAATATATCGTTTGAATAAATAGATTCTGATCATGAATTAACGATCGGGTGTTGTCTCGTTTCTATAGTACTGCTGCCTGAGCACTGTACGTTTTACGCAGAGCGAGCAGCTCAAGATGCTGGCTTTCAGCACGGCCATCTAGGCGTGTGGTCTTCGTCTTCTGCCCATTTTGTTTTTTTACCCCTAAAGCAGATGTGTGGCTGTATAGACACGGGGTGTGCCTTATCTATTGCTGATTCGCTTGCCTTATGAAGGGCATTAAACTATAAGAAAAAGAAATAGAGTGCATTTTCAAAGTAACTCAAAACGATTAATAAAAAAAAAAATTCGGCCTGGAATATATAATGGCCCAAAACAAAGTACTTGTATCTATAAACCTTGCATATTTAAAGTCAGTCTAAGAAGGTTGGATAGGAATTTCTTTGGTAAGAACTTGGATTTTTAGTACAGGCTTAGACGACAAAGACAGAATACAAGGTCCAGAGGCCCAAAACAATGGAGAAATGCAGCGCTGACAGGCCCATGAAACAAAGGAACACCTTCGAAATCCACGCATCTATAAAAATCTTCGCATTTATGATTTATATGTATTTTGGCTGAGAGGAAGTTGACCAAATCAAAGGATCCATTAGTGAGATTAGTTGATTGTTAAAATTTTGGAGTATTTAAAATTTTTAAGTATTAGTATTAGTGAAAAAGTGAAGAGATAAATAATTTAATAAATTTTTTATATATTTATTTAAAGTGAAAATTGATAATTTATTTTATTTGAAGTGAAAAATGATGATTTGATAATAAGAGAACATTTTAAAGAATTATTTTATTAGGCCTAAAATTTTAGCTCTCAAACGTCTCTTAAATGAAAAATGACCCATTCAAAGAGCAACTCACTTGTTTGTCAATTAGTTAACTCATTGGGGTTGCCTCCAAAAATAATTTTGGAGGTTTACTCATGAGTTCTTAAGCAATTAGAGACTTTGTCTTGTTTGTATGCAGAGTTTACCCCTCAATTGTTTTTTGACTTTTGATATTAATAAAGAGTTCCACTTCTGATAAAAAAAATAAAAACAAAAAAAACTATTAGCATCTAGTGGAAATGTTCAGAAAGTGACTTGATGTTTGATATGTTTGACTTATCATATATGAATTAGTTTCCAAAATAATCTTACAGAAATTCATGTCTCAATTGCATGATACAATTTAAAGAGATTGGTAAATTCTATTGTAGAATTTACGTTGCTTGAAATTTTACATGGACAATATTAATTAGTATGAAATTTACGTTTATGTCTATTTCTTTTTAAATTAATTTAGGTATAACATTACAAAAAGAAAAATCTTTGATCTACACTATTAGCATGGAAAGTATCAATGTGTAAAGATGCACTGGTTCAAAATAAAGCAAAATCCTTCTGTTCAGTTGATGGGATGGTGTTATTTCCCTAAGTGGCAAAAACAGAGGATCACTTGAGAATACTAGAAAAGGTTCATTTTAATTCCAATCACCCACTTATAATCTACAAATGGCTCGGCGTAGCCAATGCAGATGATTTTAGCCATGATTCTAGACACCACGAGTGGACGTCGCGAATCCAAAGCCGAATCACTTGATTGAGAAGAAAATTCGGGAATACTCTTTTTAATTGACATTTGGGCACAGTTGGCGACACTTTGCGGTAACTAAGAAGCACAAATACTAAAATTTAAAAACAGCATCATCCTGTACCTATTAAAAAAACAGATACACTACTTCAAACTTGATAAGATCTGTCCAGAAAGCTCGAGTCACATGCCAACACGTATCCATGGCTTTGGCATCTGTGTGAAGGCACCAACTGGTGCCAGAAGATATCTTCTTCTTTAGATATACTCTGTATTTTATTCCTTTCTTCTTTGCGTAACCGTTGCTTTAGGAACGAAATATATAGATATATCGCTCAGTTCTACGTGACATCCTTCCCCTTTTCAAGTGTGTGAAAGAGCTCTGAGAGCGAGAGAGAGAGAGAGAGAAAGAGAGGTGTCTTAAGATCAGTTGAGAATGGCGGATTGGGGTCCGGTGGTAATAGCAGTGGTGCTGTTCGTGCTGTTGAGTCCGGGGCTGCTGTTCCAGCTGCCCGGGAGGAACAGGGTGGTGGAGTTTGGGAACATGCAGACCAGTGGGATATCCATCCTCGTCCACACCATCATCTTCTTCGGTCTGATAACCATCTTCCTCGTCGCCATTGGAGTCCACATCTATACCGGCTGATCCCTATTCATATACGTACCCGGATCTCTTTTTTCACATCTATCTGTGCCCGCCGATTGATTTTGAGTGCCAAGTGTGGTGTATATGCAGTAGTAGCTTCTGACATTCTGGTTGTGTATTTGGTTCTTTTGTTTCTGGCTTTTGTTGTTTTTTGGACACTCGCAAGTGTTTTAACTTTCTGATGGGAATTATGTTGGTCCGACGTTGCATTGTTTGATGGGATTTTTTTCAGAAATGAAATAACGGAAAACTGCGTCTTGTTACATTACGCTTTGTCATGGTGCTAGCGAGAGCTATATGGAACACATCAAATTTCTGATTTCTGTTTTTTAAAAAATATATATATATAAATATCTACTTTGGGTGACTGTTTTTGTTTCGTTTTTGATACGTGGTCCTCCTCGATCCTTTGATTGAGAAGGGGGGAGAGAGAGGCTGCGTTGACAGCGTTGTTTATCACATTTGTTTATAGACAGACTATAGTTTGAAATTGGCCTATTGGACCAAAGTTCCAATTCCCTGTACCGTGCGAGGACGCGACAACACAATATGACATCTAAAATAAACATTTTTAACTTTTCAATTTGGGAAATGGGCTCTTGGGCCTGATGGGTCTTGCTGAATTCTGGGCATAAAATATTTTGCTCGTTAATGTCATCCTCTTCGTCACCGTTGATTAGAGAATAAGAAAATTGTGATGGCCTTTTCGTGAGGTACAATCTTTGAATCCGGGGATTCATGACATCCATCCACTTGCAATTTTGGCAATATTTTATAAGTTACGGTCATGGCCCTCTACGTGTGACACCATAAAAAGACTAACATCCACGATTCCCCGCTACATTCCAATTGATTGATTAATTTTGTCTTGGGAAGGAGCAGGATTTTTTTTTTTTTCCGAATAAGAAAAGAAAAATGTTAGATTTTCTTCTTAGAATTTTTTTCAGGTTTCTCTGGAAAGAATCCAACGGCTCAGGATTCATTTCATAAGTAGACCTTACACACTCAGAGATCCTGAACCGTTAGATTCTTTCCAAAAAAAATTTGAGAAGAACCCAAAAAAAACACCAAGCATTTATCATAAGAAAATATATACTCAGGAAACGCGCAGAGTCTCGAAACAGCTTGCATCGATTCCATTGCATAAGTATTCAACATTGGTTAAGCTCAAAGTCTGTGACCTGCACCGAGGTCGGCTGGTATGACACCCGCCATTCTTCGCCGGTTAGAGAGGCCTCTTCAATACATTAAGAAAATATGTTCACAGGGGCTTAGGGCCCGGAAATTATCCTAAACAATCTGCTAAAGGGCCTGCGCTTGGCTTAGCCCAATTAGACCAGAGCAAGACTGCTAGTCCCTTTGTTGCAAGGGGGCCAGGGGCAGTGGCTTCTTAAGTAGGATGAAATGTTATTGACAGCGCTCAACTACCGCAGATGGATAAGGAGAGATTAGCTACCTGCATTAATGGAAGTCGAGCAAGTTTACTCGATGCCGACGAAAACCCCACAAGAGGAATGAAAAGAGACGACAACTCTGACAACCGACGCATAGCCATTATTTATAGAGAAAGCTCCATTCCGTGCCTCTCCATCTGACTCTCGGGAACAGATAAGCAAGCGTCTAAGACAAAAGAACAATCATAGAAAGCCAACCTTATCGTAACATATGATTCCATTCATTGAATCATTTCACATCTTTCTTATTAATAATTGAAGCACGAGGCACCGAGCACCCCACTCCCTGGCCAGAAGACTAAAAAATATTAAAGTGAAGCGCAGAAATTATGGCAAATTTTAGCGAAGGGGAAAATAACTCAGGACAGGATTCAACAACCCTGTTGTACAATAGTTTTAGTTTCAACCAATTATGGTTCAATCCCTTTATCTGCTCCCTTTTTCTCTAATCTCATCACGAGTGTCCAAGATTCTTATTCAAAGTTTCCAAGCAACCAAACATGAGTGAGCACTGTAATGCCTGACAACTAGAGTTGTATATATCCAGAAAGAGACTCACAGAATCTTCAATCTTGTGGCAAAATCAAAATAAAATACAAGAAAAAAACTGGGAATACCTCCTACTTCTTCCAACAAGAAGTAGTGAAACAAAGAAAGAAACTGGGAGTACCTCCTACTTCTTTCAAGAAGAAGTAGTGAAACATGGTAATGTTTAACAATTCACTATATGTACTGACATCAACATATCCAGTAACACATCACGTAACAATTATCCGAATTCCTGCATCAATACTTGAAGAAGCTCCGGTGTTCTAATTGGTCCCTATATGCTGCCAGGAGAAGCAATATGCACGGAAACATTGCTGCTTGCTTAGATCCTCCCCACGCAACTCAATCCTTTCTGTATCTCTCTCTCTGAGGCCCATCTTTTCCCTTCACAAAACTTTCCATGCTGCACCAATGTGTCACAAGGAAGAAAACATTAATCAGCGATCTCACAGAATAACACGTGAGCTGCTGCACAATCAATAGTTCACAAAAATTTAAATGAAAAGACAACTAATATATCAAGCAACTCCACCCCATCCATTATTTTATCCTCTCGACCTAAAAGGAGTTGCTTAGGGTGCCTGACGTATCAAATCAGACCTTGCATGTACATGAAGATTGCAACTCTTCTGTGGTTATCTAGTTAATAATCAAAGAGCAGAAAGAGCGATTGATTAACTAGCATATATTTCGATGAGGTCAAAGCATAACAGTAATCTAATAAGTCTGATTAATTAGCTTATTTGAAGAGAAGCAACATAATCTCTTTACCGTTGAGATAACTATCGGTAAACCAATGCCCAACAACTACAGATTTCGATTAAATGGATGTACCCACTGAATGCCAAGCTAACCATTCCTGCATGACAGTGAAAGAAAACTTTCTTTGATACTATCTGACAGTTCATTCGAGGTTTGTGAAAAATAAAAAATAACTAATTGGAGATCCTCGAATACCATAGTTTTCATGGAATGAACTTTCGCCCAACATCCTAAAACGTATTCCTGTCTCTGTCAGATAGCTCTTCATTTGAGAACTACAACTGAGGAACCGAGTACCATCTCAAAAGCAAAACTTGAATGGGGATGACGGAAGGTGCTCAGCCTTTTGGCATTAGAGTGAACAATGAAGGCTGATGTATTGATATGTAATTATTTATTCAACGGCGCAGTAGGCAACAGTAGAACTCTTGATTTTCCCGATCATTTATCTGGAAAATCCGAAATAACATGATCAGGCAGCCTAGCAAAACTTCTTATTTTTGTCGAGCATTATCACCAGCTACGCAACAGGTAAAAGTACCGAAGAATATCAAAATGAGAACAAGGTCGTAGGGGAAGCAGCAGAAAAAAGAATTTATCAACCCACCAACATAAACACCACAAAAACCAAACATGAACGCAGCCCAACCCGAAGACAGGTCAATTGGCGCGAAGAAGTACTAAGAAGAAAAGACCCCTCAGATTACTCAGAAATGAGAACCAAGTTATGAGCAACTTATTACGATTTCTCTAGTGCCGCTCAAGAATCAAACAAAACGTTCGGAACAGAGTTTGATCATACAGAGAAAACAAACAAACCCCCTCTCCCCTCCTCACCCCCGAAAAAAATAAATATAAAAATATCAGTTTCGTACAACCGAGATACATGAGAAATCAAGAAATTTCGAGCAGTTCTCACCAGGAATGTCTTTTACCGGCATCGGTGGCGCCATGGCGTAACAGATAAGGGACCGACCCAACATAGAGAGGGCCGAGACGATTCCGGCCACGTAGAACACCATGACCAGCCCGAGAACCCATGGCATCAACAGGAAGCCGATGAAGAAAGTGACAGATCCGCAGAGCATAAGGGCAAGCGAAATTCCCAGCAGCAACGAAGCGAACCCCGCCGGCGATATCTGCGTCGCCGGAGAAGACCTGCGGGAGATGGACGAAGAAGACGACGACGACGTCACCGCCGCGGGAGGAGACTGATCGGAAAACGGAACCGGCGACGGCGGGCATCGGAGGATGTTGAGGACCAAAGCGGAGAGCTCGTAGAAAACCCTAGATTGCTCGTTTTGATCCTGCCTCCTCATCATTCTTCTTTTTTCACGGGAAAATCAGATTTTCCTTCAGAATCTTAGAAAACAAATCCAACTGGGAAAAAAAACTCAACTAGAGCAGGAATTCCTCCCCAAAAACAAAAACGATAATGTTTTCTTTTTTCCCTTTCGCAAATAACGAGGCAAGCGGATAGACTCAGAAACTCTATCTACAGACTACAGCGGTTCTGTTGATTGGTGAGACTTTAAAGCTATCCCAAGTGGAGAGTTGCTACAGGCCTGGGGCTTGTTTGTTTTCCAAGAAATTCTTCCGACGAGGTCCAGAAAAACAGAGATAGAACACAGGCACAGCGGCGTTGGTATTCTGATTGCAGAGACAGCACAACGATTTTCCTTTTCTTTCCGTTTTTAAGACCTCCGAGATTTATCGTTTGGATAAGGAAACAGCCTTCAGCCTTCGGATATATATGGAGCGAAAGCCGGTGTGAGCGCCGATTGTGTGGGGGAGCTATATGCGGAATCGCGGATGAGATAAGCCGGCTCGTAAGAAGTGCGCGTGAACGGCACGTTCCGTGCTCAGAGTGGGTGTGAACTGAAAGCCAGTGATGACGTAGGACCTTATCTTCAACGAAAGTCTATTTGACAGGGGGCTATTGATTAAGCGCGTGGAGGCAGCCTGGGCGTGGATTATCCGATACAGGATAATTCTGCAACGGTTGTATGCTATGGGGCCCCAATGTCATATTGGGCTTAAAATGACTAATTTTGGTAAAAAAACAAACGGACCATTTCATGAGTCTTTTTGTTTGTATAAAATATTTGTAATTAGGATGATCAAAATTACAATATGGATTTTGGTAATTAAATATTAATTGAATTAAAGTAGAGGTGGATAATGCCGGGCCAAATATAGCCATGAGGTTTGTTGCTTGGGGACAAAACTCCTTGATTTGACAACTGATTTTCTCTGTTTTTTTAAAAAAAGTTTGAAGGAATTGAATTGCTACATCTTTAATTAGGAGGGTTTTTCTTGCTTAAAAAAAAAACTAGAAGGATTTTTATAATGCAGGGACAAGAATTATGCAAATGAAAAAGAAAAAGGAAACTAATTTTTAGATGACTATGCGAATTCATACTATGTTTCTAAAAAGAAAAGGCTACTCCTTTGGGAGACCTAGGTTTTACATGATATTTTTAAAAAAATAAAATTGAAGTTATATAAGCGGTGACTCTTGTTAGGGTATCGTGATTGGCTTCATGTTTCCAGATGTCCGAGTTATCCTGAACGTTTTTAAATTATTATTTTTTTGAAATATTGGGTGTTTTAGGTATATTATATATCAAGTACTTGATGCGTGTCCAATGCTACCGAATGAGATATTAATTGTCAGAAACAAATATAGTTTGTGGGATAATAACTTAGAAGTGACATTGTGGTCGAGTCAATGGTTTGACAAAAGAAGGAGAAGTCGTGACTCGTGGGATAGAATTTCAAGATATTCTACCAAAATTCAAAATCATTAGTTGAGATTTTAGTTAAATGAGAAGAAAAATATTAATTAATATAGAGAGAGAGAGAGAGAGTGGAGAGGAGAAATGAAAAATAGTAATAAGAGAAAATATATAAATGATTCAGTCTTAAAAAATTATATTTATTATAAAAAAATTTTGTGACTGTATTTTGTATTAATTATATTTTTATTTTTTTTAAAGATTTAAATTCGAGTCCTAATTTAGAAAAAAGATTCCTCCATTGTCATAACTTGGATAACTTTATTTTTTGAAACCTTACTGAAACATGGCTTCTCAATGAAATATAAAATAATACACATCTTAAGTTAGACTTGTTTAAAGAAATGGCCAACAAAACATGTTTGTATACATTTTCACGAAACTCAAACCTATTAGATTAATCCAGTACTTATAATTAGTATATATATTATATATGTTCTGCCCAATTACCAAGTGTCGAAACATGCACGTAACCTGGGGCCTTACTGGAGGATATCTATGGATGGTAACTGGTTAGTACAGGAGGAAGGCATGCACAGATGCACGGGTTAGCTTGTGATCAGAGTAGGCTGAGACTAAACAGGTTCCGGCCGGGAGGAAGTCGCCAGTGGGTCATTCTTCAAAGGGCTTAAACTGCAGCGCCAACAGGGTAGTTTCCTCTTTGGAATATATATATATATATATAACCTACCGTTATTGTAATTTGTAATATTATGCTGACGCCTGACGGGAATAAATAACTTTCCTTTTTCTGCGTGCTTGGCGCTTTTTAAAATTGTATTTAGCCTAATCAGCAATATTGTTCATCAAGCAAGGGAAAAATATAACTCACGGACGTTTCTTCTATATTCCGATAATGGTATACTAAGTGTACTTTATGAAACAAATTAACCATAAATAAATCATCCTTTCTATGTGATAAGGTTGAAGTCAGGTTTGTTTAAGAGGCATCCCAATCCCAAATCACACTTTGAATAGGGAAGGGGGCTCGAGAAATGTACGTATGATTCATTCATTAGTCAAGTACCTCCTACCTACTACCTACTACCTACTACCTATAATTCCTCCATTTATTACGTTCTCTAAGAGTAGGTAGGAAACACACGAGGGACCAGTTCAAGCTATCACTTTATTCGCTGTTTTGGGCTAAAAAAAAAAAAAAAAAACAGAAAATAATTCATCAGTGATTTGGAAGCAAATTGGCCACCAATTATACACCGCAAGCTTGAGGCACCAATAGGGACAGCATTTTCCTCGTGTTTTTATAGTGATTATAATGTTTTGTCCTACACTCAAAGGTTCCAGCCGGGTTGGCAGCGTCACCCAGCTAAAATTTATCCTGACTTGTGGGTTTGGTCCTGAAAAGAGAAAAAGCCCATGGCTTTAAGCTATCGCGTGGAAAACTTGGGAGGACTTTTCTTTTGGGTGAAGCTGATGGTAGATATTGGGTTTTAAATTTTAGACGTCTTGTTAAATCCCATCAATTTCAAAAGGTCTTCTCAAACCCTATCAATTAGAAGTCGTCTATTCTACTCTCAAATATTCCTTTCGTAATACGGAGGCGATGTCGCACTAATTAAAATTTAGCCTCCAAAACAAAATTAGCCACCTAATTTGTGAACAGACGATACACTTGTTTCTCAAGGGATTAAAAAAGAAGAAGAAGAAGTCACATCTGATTTCGAACGTGATTATTTGCTATAAATATAGTTGCGAGCTTTTGTAATGCATTATTGAGGAGAAAGTGCTCCTTAGCTGAAAGCCACATATGATGTTTTGGCTTGGCTTGCTAGTTGACAGCACACCAACCTTATACTAACACTAACATTGCTTCTGACCTTTGCTCCTCAAGATAAAAATAAATAACCAAAGTTACTGGGAGACCCGACTTTTTTTAAATTTTGTTTTGAGTGTTTAGGTTAGCTTTCGCGTATATAGATTTAATCTCAAAATCTGTATAGCTATTTCATTTTCTTACAAACTGAACAATTACGAAATTAAAAATTTTGGAATAACTCCAAAGAATTGATAACATCTAAAAAGACTTAAATTTAGAAATTGAAAAGAGTATATAATCAAAAATCAAACCTTAACTACTAAACCAATCGAGACTTAACCTGTGAATGTTAAGGTTAAGTAATTGGATATTGCGTGCGGTAGTGTCTTAAAGGTGAGTGGTTAGATTGTTGGCAGCTACTTTATTGGGCACCCATGTTGTCGTAACGTATATTCTAATCGTTGCCTACATGCTACTTTATTATGGATCTCCTGTGTTACTCTCCCTCAGATCGTTTATTTCTTTTTTGGAACAAAAAATAAATAAATCTAAGCATGTTTCATGGACATTGATGCGTGTCTTTTGACTCGTTTTGTTGGATTTTTCCCAAGATTTCCTTAATAACCCAAGCATTTCTTTTTCTCTCTTTCCCATATTCTTAGCTTGTCAGCCGTTCCCAATGAGATCAACTTTTTCAAAACAATTGACGATGATGTTGCTAATTGCTCTTGATCATCTATCCTAACCCCGTAGGGGCAAATAAAACCCAACCCCTCATAGATGACAAATATGAAGGAAGGATAAGTACATATGCCTCATGCCTGATATATTGCGAGTCGGGACAAAATGGTAAAAGTTGGGTGATCAGATATGAACGCGCTTGGAAACAATCAGTGTGAGGAAACGACATATTTACACCAGGCTTAGAAAAAAACAGGAAAAAAAGACATTTACGCCATAAGAAGAGGAAGGAGACAACTTATAAATACTTCACATATGTTAACAACGAATGCTAATGCATTAATTCACCAAGGCTACCGGTAAAGTGTCCGCAGCTCTACCTTCACCGCAGTTGATTAAGCACATTTTGGGCAAACATTCAAGTGCCATCTTCTCAGCTGCTAAGTAAGGAAACAAATTGTTTTCAGTTGCGGAGGATCAGCCACGGTCTCTGTTCTGTCTTTCCTGTTCCGCATTTCTGCAATCTGCAAGTAACAATCGGTTAACCCAAGCCTGATTAAGTTCTCTGGGTCATACTTCCATTCATTAATTCACAAAGCAAATAGTTCAGAATGCGGCCTTTTGTTTTTTTTTTTTTTTGTTTTTTTTTCTTTTTTCAAAAGCTTTTACCTCCATCTTTAATTGCTCGTTTTCTTCTCTCAGCATCCTTTCCTGTTCATAACAGATCAGGGGATTACGTATTATTCTTCCTCCTTTGCAGAAAAATCAACATTGTTCTTAACACTCTTACACTCTTTTTTCACTAGATCATTAATGTAGTTGGAAAAGATGATGAACGTGGTTGGAGAAGATGATGAGCAGGATGATGATTTTCGAGTCTAGATTTCTACAGGATACTAGGGCTTTGCTGTTTCTTAAAGATGCTTAAATCTCTCATGTCTAGTTTTGAACTAATTTCTGCTTTCTCAAGATGTTCAAACATTAACGGGTTAGGCTCTCCATCTTTAAGTCCCTAATCCACAAGCTGTTAGAAAACTCCATGATCCAAAGAACTAAGCATTGTCATATCATTTAAGAAGCAGTTCGTTGTTATATCATTTAAGCAGCAGTTCAGCTTCCATTACCAAAACTGGATTACCTCACTGGACAATGTCTTATATTTAACTGTATGCCAAGGTTACAGCCACAAGAATCTTCTTCCAAGTAAAGTCACAACGTTGAAGGAAGTTGCTGAATTTAGATGAGTACCATGAAATGCAAGTCTCTTGTGAGGCAGGCAGGAACTAAGTTCAGTACTACTAGATATCTGCGGCAATTGATATGCAGTGGACATTTAAAAATGCTACAAAGGTTGGCTGAGCATAGATCTATCCAAGGAGATAATGCTAAGTTGTTCCAACAAACCAACTTTGGAAGCAACACCTAGTCAATAGAATATGCATGAGTTTGAACTAGATTCTCAAGTTGATAAGTGCAAGATGAACCATAGAGCATTGAATATTATAACCAGATAATCCGCAGCAATTTTATTAGTATATCATCTTTGAATTCGTGGAATACAAAAAAAACACTCATATTTCCTGGTTTGATGAGCTTAAGGATGATGTAAAATGGGGAAGCATTAGGAGGTGAGAACAATTAAAGCAGCCAAGTTTTCAAAGAAGGTGCATGTCAAAAGATCTACTGCGATATATCGCAAGAACTATATATAGCAGGAAGTATTCATAGACCGCAGAGGGGAAACAAAGGTTTTAAGGCAGAAGCAGGTCGGAATTAGAAAATATGTGGACATGAAAGAAAATTATTTTCATCATATGATCATCACACCATGATCAGAAGTTTTTATGAGCTTACAGGAGACATTATTCAAGCCTTCCTAAACTGAAGGTTCAGATGGATATGATGCAGAGAAAGTTTCATAGATAGGATGAGATTTTCCATCATGATCAGGTTTACAGAACTATGGTCAAGCTGATCACGAGGGATGTTAATCTGTGACATATGTGAACTGTCCGAGGATTCACAAAAAGCTAAGAGGAGACTTTTCGTCCAAGATTCAAGTTGAGAAATTAACATCAACGAACAAGGTCTACCAAGTAACAACCCAAAGGAATAATGTCAATTGCGTACCCTTTCATGAAGAATCGTTACGGACTCCATCTGCAGCTGCATCTGAAAATGTCAAATAATTAGAATGAGCACCACCTACAATCTAACCTTTCCTAGTCAAAGATACTTTCAAATGATACTTTCCTACGCAGCCAGAAGGGATCACCCACTACAAAATATGAGGTAGCTATTTGTAGTTGAACAGTTTTTAAAAACAGGCATTCATCAAAATATATATCTTGCAGTCAGTAATAGCAGAAAAAATTCCGTCCATTCTGCGCACTCAATGTTAAATAGACAATACCAACAAGCCCAAGAAATTTTAACCGCAGTTATTAAAATTGCATGTGACCATTGTCAAACAGTTGAAAATCTTAGGGTAGAACAAAATGACAAGAGTGATGATATGGACAAAACCTAGACATTAATGAGTTCTATGGTCTTCCAGAATTCCATGTTCAAAGCAAAGTTGGTTTTGATGCAATATTGTAAAGGTATACAAAGTGCAACGTTTTGCAGTCTTTATCAAAAAGAGGACGATATATAACAACAAATAAACTGTACACTTCCATTAGCATATAGTTACTGGTCCGAGTAGTTTGAAGGAATCAGACATGTATTAGATTCTGGGTCTTCTACACTTTCTCACAGGCGATGCCACTATTAGAGAGGCATTTACGCAAGTTTTAATCAACCGCATCAAAATAAAGGATACAAAAAAGTGGTATGCTCTAAATAACGAAGGCAGGACCTAACACTCTAGAGTATCAATTCACCCCCGCTGCACGTGCTCTCATAATGCTTCGGATTACATTTCGCTACATTCGGCACTGTAGAGTCGCAGTACACTTCTACACTGTACTAATCTTTTCACCTTAACCGTTGGTTACGACACGTCTATTCTTGTTTGAGAAATTTGGTCTTCTATCTCCGTAGCTATCACTGAACATCGGTGGGAGCGGGGGCAGAACTGCCTATTCTTGATCTGAGTGTCTTGCTCTCGATTTCGTGTTGAAGATCACAACAGATGTATATTAGTGTAAGCGACATTATTTGGGGCCTAAACGCCAGATACATAGCACTTCAGCAACAATTGGCAGGTTCATCATCATCTTATAAGTTAATGGTAATGTGTTACAGGATCACGAACTGCCACGGTCAAGTTCGTTCTTTGCTTGGATACAAGAAAAAGGGAGTCCGCAGGGGTGTGGGATAGGAAAAACATATTGGTCTAATGCATCTTTCTGTACACCCTTTGGGAGCGGCACCTGAATGTGCATGAGGGCTGAAGCACACACGGATAAGAGGTACTTATCATCTCCCGCACGATCTTTACTTCTGTTGGGCTACATTTAAGGTGTCTATGTATTAAGCACTCTGGGTCCGATACAGATTTATATGGGTCACTCCTCGTAGGCATGTACATTGAATATTTGAATTTTTTTCAGCTCATCACATTTTCAACCAGACTGCGAAGGCTGGCGCAGTGCTGCATTATGTGTATAGTATCAGTTCGTGATGCTCTTTAAGAGTGCTATAGATGTGTATCGATAATTATACTGAAGACGACTATATATAAGTAAATGCATTAGTTAATACGAGAGATAATATAGAGAGGTTGTAGTTCATATCTCCGATCTGCTTATATGGGATTTAGGGCTTATATTCACACTTTACATTATATATATCATACTAGTACATCACAGTCACACGTAGTGAGAGAGAGGAATATTTCGATGTTATACTTACTGGAAACTAGTTCTGTTCACCTATCTCTTTTGCACGATAAGGCGCAGTAATATCATCACTCAGCTGGTTTACTGACTCTATTCTCAAACTGAGAATACTGTGGAGCGTGATTCAGTCTGACTAGAGTGCATGTGCTTGGCTTCATTCTACTCAATTCGTACACTGAAGTTCAATTAGGATCTCAACATTAGTAGTCATGGCTAGATTGTCAGATAGGAAGTCTACGAGAGACAATGCAGGCTATTGGATAATCACTTTTGGACCCCGTGTTAGACACTAATGATACGTCGTATAAATGTTTAGTAACCATATCATTATCGGGATCTAGGCATGAGACTTGAGACATAATATACAAAACCCTGTTCGATCCGGTGGGTTTTATAGGAGGTACTTAAAAGTATTGTCTCATATCGCGTTATTATTTTCTATTTGATATAGTATCTATTGTTATAGTAGAGACTCGAGACGGTCCATATACGTATGGGAGTATTAACTATAGATAATTTGAGTAGCTACCACTTCTTCGTGAGTTGGACTAATGATCTTAATGCTTCCCCTATGTTGTTGTGAGGTATTTGTATCTGAAGACTTGATGTGTGAGGGCTGAGAGGCTCATCACTCAGTTTAGTAAACATCTAGGACTACTATTGAACTGAGGCACTTATCAGGTTTTTCGATAGGTCAATTACATCCCGCTTCAGTTGCTCACGTTACTAATAAGATTTAACACACGTGAGAGTACTGAGGGGCACACACGCCACCAGATCACACAGCATCGATTACATCGTATCTGTTATGGTCTGGTGAAGTATGGTTCTCTTCACGCGTGTATGGGGAAGGCTTTGAGCCGGAAATTATGAGATGGCCTACTTCCAACCCTTTTGTTTTATTTTGGGAAGAGATTTTTTTTATCAGTCATTCTACTATTCTACTTAGTAGGGGATAACTCCTTCTCGGAGGCTTGGGTTATTGGGACACGGCGGAAATTTGGTATTGGGGGGGTACAATGTGGGTTCGGACTGGGCTAGAATGATCGGCTCAGAGTGGCTTCTCTGCTTGGGAGTTCAAGACTCTTTATTAGGCTGGTTGCGAAAGGCACCCAAATATAACAAATTCTGGTCACCAAATGTTGAGTTTTCACTCACCACACCACGGCTAGAATATATAATGATTATATCCCACCTGAAATAGAAAGAGAGAGAGAGTAAGACGAATTGAGGCGACGAGAGAGAGAGGTGAGGAGAGAGCGTGGATTACTCCACACAGGATCGGGCGAGGTGTGTCATCAAATCACGTACTCGTGAGAAGAGCTGACATAGCGGCGAGAGGAGAGAGATAATATGACAGGAGATGCTCGTTGATGCTGGTTATATGGTAGCAGCCAGCGATGAAGACGATGGAGACCTGTCTTACTATATAAGTGATATCTTTACACATACAGTTTTGATTAATATTTCTATTTCTCTGGTGAGAAATCACACAAGATATACATATTATAGAAAATAATTAGAAAACTCCATCGATCCAAGTGTTGTGTACTAATTCGCAGCTTGTCATAAGAGAGCAAGTATTTACAGAACAGGCATCACCCGGATAATAGAACAATAACACCGCACATGGGAAATAGAGAAAAGATAGCAAGTATCAGAACATCTCAGTATCACTGATGACTCTATTTGAATTAATGTATTCATATCAAGCAGGTCTATAGGTTATATGAGTGAAAAGATCGGTCCTACTTGGTGACCGGCGAGAGAGGCATGCTCGGAACATGGGTCGATTACTGTCTATATCAGTATGTATGAGCAGAGTCACAATGTTATTCCGAGAGGAGTAATTATATTGCGCACTATTATCTGTTCGAAAGTATAAAATAGTTAATGGCTCAACCCCGTTCATTGTGCGTTCTGATATCGAGCTGAGGATTGCATCAGGACGCTAAAGTATGCAGATCAAGGACACTGATCTGTCATACACCTACGGTCACTCAGTTATATATGGTTCTTTTCAAGCCACGTAGGACAGCGATGACTAAGGAGCGAGGAAAACTATCTGGCAAAGTCGGGCAACTTGCGAAGGACTCACATCCTTGCCATAGGCTCATGAACAGCTTGATATCACAAGTACCAAACTAGTTAACCATAGAACGTTGATAACTCCTGACTACTAGAAAGGTTAAGTTACCAGCACCGGAAGATGAGTTCCAAACGTAAAGTTACTCACCGATGCAAGACACGTTAAACCTTGACGGAGACGTGACCGGCGGTGGTATCAAGGTCATAAACTGATATCGAGCCAAGTGGTATTGAGACCTAATTTAGTACAGTAGGACAACCTTGAGAAAATACGTTCACGAATACCTCTGTCTAGTTAGATAGGTTTAGCGTATCACGAGATGCAGCTCCGCACGACATGCCAATCGACTTGGCCGATGCGTCAACACTTTCTCAGGTGTAACCTAGGCACACACACACACGATGGATGATATATATATATAGGAGTTATATGTGTATGTGCGTGATAATTGAGCAGTGAAGGACGCAGGCCTGATGGAGCCGATCATTCATGTGTGTGGTAGTGTGTGTGGAGTGCTAGCATAGGGAATAATCGAGACTCAAAATAATTCACACGTTGAGAGAGAGAGTGTCATCACACCACCAGAAGAGGCGGGAAGGATCGAGGCTCTCATCTTATGGTTTCGGGTTTAATAGGGGTACGGGGGTTGAGGATGGGTCTAAAAGATGGCAACAGGAATTGGTAAATCAAGATTGCTGGATTCCGTCTTTTTCTCATACATCGCGGATCGATCACATTCCTATTGAGAAAAGGGGGTTAGTGTGGGGCAGAGAGAAATTTAACTACGACAATTCTGAGCGTTAGACGGATTCGTTAAGTACAAACGGTTTGGAGGCTAGATCGTTCATAAATCATATCTTCTACTCACAGAACTGCTATGGAAGCATCTAGACTACGTTTACGCTGCTTAGCTCACTATATTTTGTTTTATTACAAATAAAGATAACATTAATTTGCAATGAAAGTGAATGCTTAAGTGTATAACCTACGTATAACGTTCTATATAAAAGCGAGAATAACTTGAACATTTATATTGCATTCGTGAAATTAGGTACAAGTGAAAGTCCAGAAAACACTCTATTAGAACATTCGATACTAATCTAATTATTTGAGTCTCAAAAAAATGAGCGTCGAAATCTTAACATTCTTCACTAAAGAACTGAACAGTGAACAAAAAGCTGATGTAAAATTCCAAGAGATCATTCCTATACTTGTGGCTTGATACTTAATTTTCCTCGCTAGTCCCTCTCTCCTTGCCTTCTGGTTTAAAGATTCTTTTTTCAAATTAAGAACCCCTGATATTTTATATCTCTTACTCACTTCACAATTTCCTCTGGAAGAGCTGCTCATACTACTATTTCACCCTTCAAAAGAGCATATTCAGTTTCCTTCGTCCGATATCTCTAACAGAACATCTTTGTGATTCATAATATTTGCGCGACCAATTGTCTATCGTCGTTAATATAGCGAACAGCAATGCGGTCATACCAGTTGGATAAGGGGGCTCCACCTAAGCTCTAATCTTGCAGAACTCGATCAGTGTTTTATTTATATATTCTCTACTAAGCACAGCGTAGTGTCGTCAAATACAGTCGAGATATATACCACGTTTATTGGGAGTTCACTGCTGATATAGAAGATGGCCTATGTGTTTTGAGTATTGGATGGTCAGTAGTGTTCGGACGGGACAGAGAAGCTGCATTAAAATAGTGAACACTATAGTACGTTTAATCGTTTTCTCTAGAATAGACATCTAAAAAGAGAGCATTGAGTAAAATCTGCAAGCAGGTACTTGTACATATTGTGGCGAAAATAGTGTTCACTAACCATTTAGGAGTGCGTTACACAGGATTAAAATTAGCCTTAATATTAAACAATTCAATAGACGACAAAAAATACGTCGATACAATGTTATAACTTACACTGCTAATTCTTACTATTCGAGTTTGACTATTTGAACATAGTACTATACTGGAATAACTTATAATGATATATGATTAACAGCATACGCCCGAGTGCGGCGAATCCTAATTGCGTTCATGCTAGCTAAGTATCTCATATTCAACACTACATAAGGGATCTTAAAATACTAATACTAACACATAAGAGTCTTTAGAAGCCCGGAGGTTTGATATTCTGGCATAGAGGAGAAATAAGGGTATGTCTTTATGACGAATATCTATCAATAGAAAACAGTAATTGGGTTTTACTGTATAATCGGAGCCTGACAATTATTTCATTGCAGCTTAACTAGATTTATTGACTCTACATTGGGTCCTCAAACTATTAGTCGAATCAAGATTCAGCTAGCACGCTGGCTAATAAGAGAATACTCCGATAATTGAGGTGATGAACTCATTAGAACGTAACTATGTTACTTACCCCTAGAGCACCAGTTCCCTTTGCCGGACATCTCTAACATTTTGTAGTACTGTGGAGTCTCTATTGAAGCTCAAGAGAAATCCTTCCTCTATATGGCTTTCAGTATGTTGTTTTTCCTTTTGTTTCGTTTTGGCCTGTTTGAGTTTTTAAGGGGATGTGATGTAGGTGTATTTCATCAACCACAGATATGATGGACTACAGTTATGGCAGCTCCAGAATATCCCTGGGGTACACCAATTTGTGTGGCTTTCTTCTTTTATCTCCTTCTTTTTCCTCTATCCGTCAACCTTTAATCTATTAGAAGTAGCCGCAGTTGAGAAGCCTCAAATGCATCTTTGGGAAACGGGGATCATGAGAATCACGAGGCACCCACAGGTATATCCTCCCTTGCTTTCAATGGCTAGTAAAGATGCGTTTGGTAAGGATGCGGAATATGTAGGCGGATAAATGTTGCTTTTCAGTCTCAAAATGGTGATAAATGAGGCACGATATCGACTAACATACCATGTAAGCTAGCAATCATTGGATGCAATATAAACCAGTTAAGCACCGATCATCTAAGTAAGTCACTGACCACACTCCGTTCCAATAGACAAGAACGCTGGACAGTCGCAGGGGTTGATAAAGGCTGTCAGATAAACATTTAGAAATTACGTTATGAAGATCACGAGGTAAATAGCTCTCAAACATGATAAGTTACCAAAACATAATCTCAGTTAAAAGGCATCACACTTTGTATCTCTATTAGTCTCACTCAAACATCAAAATACCAGACCACACAGCGCGAGACATGCAAAACACATATGCTAGCACGACGATCTCTAACAGTTACACGAGAAATAGCACTCATAGACTCAAGCGAGTGAACAGTTTAACGGTCTTAATAGTTCTCCTCGGAAGGCGCATGTTGGCCCACTAAAAGGTATGTTTGGTGCCTGGAGCATCCACTATTACTACTGGATCGGACTTCTATAGATGTGGGCATAGAATGAGAGAGATTACTGAACTCAACCTATAAATATATATAGCGTACATGGAATAAGGATAGAGCAATTATAAATTAGTCATAGCGATACTTGAGAGAATTTTTGACGTTGATCAGAGATAGTGCTGAACAAGTACTTCATTCTCTCGTTTCTTGCGCAGGTTGAATAAAATGAGACGGAAAATGGGCAACATTACGCATATAGATCTAGCACCAAATACAAAAGAAAATAGATAAAGAATATATTTGCGAAAAACCATAGTCATTGAGCAACTCTATCAGTGACATAAGGACATAGGGCGTATGTAGCAAAGCAACACTCCACTGATTCTTAGAAGCCTAGCAGCTATTCTGTCAGTTGAGAGGTACGCCCTTTCGCTCACGAGATTTTTCCCAACAACAGCTGCACAGATAACAGATAAATATTACGTGATTGGGCGAGTTGATATTATGAGATACCTGGGACTAAGACCTCTGATCAGTTCACTGGTTCTTTTGGGGGATTTTGGAAAGCACAGCCATTCGCCTTATAAACAAGTTCACGAATGTTCTCCAGATACATACATAAAAAAAAAAAAGAGTTAATCTTAAGGGAATGAATCACTATCCAACCTAACTATTACTTTTAATATTATATTTGTTTTTGCTTTTGGTTCTCTATACCGTCTTTTCAGAACACTTTGAGTATATATTTGAGATTCATAGATATATTCTGAGTGATCTGCAATATTCAAACACGTTATATAAATAGAGAGACAGCACTTAGACGCAATGATATGCAAGAACCAGCATATTTTCTGTTGAGTGTGTGCTAGAAACGATAATGATACCCTGTAGACCCAAACACACGATATATGAGAGGCTTTCTATGACAACGCGTGAGCTACGAAGTAAGATTAACGAGGATGCGAGAGCCCACTTATATAAGATTATGAAGAACGAAAAGAGACCCACTAATCTATTTGAGTGTCTGAACGCGAGCAATACTAAGAAGAATAGAGCGACACCAAACAATCTGCTGATCTCTCTCCTCGTGATACTTTCCAATACAGATCGGGGAAATAGGATTCTGAAAGATAAGCTACGTTCTGAACCTCTCTTCGAGAACGATAAGAAACTCGTGGCGCTGTCCTCCAGATCTTTCCTTACAGAATCATTTGCCTAACGGATCACTGTTGTTTTGACCTAAATCTGTTGTAAATTGTAATGTATTGTTTTATCCTGCTGCTGAACAACGTTTTGTTTTTTCCTGTTCACAAGAGGTCTCTCGGGACTGGGTTAGCCGTTGGGGTTGGATCTAGGCAAAAATCATGTTGAGTAGCAGATGCGTTTGCTTAACTAGTAATACCTCTTCCCTAAATTCATTATAGAACCGAATGTCTCCTGGCTGCATCAAATTAAAGCACAAGCATTCATAACTTGTATTAGGGCAGGCCAATTAAAGCGGGCTAATAATGCTCATTTGTGGTATCCTGTTGTGCTGCTCAGTCGGAGGAGAGATAGGTTGAGGCGCCCTAATAAAAAACAATAATAAGTATGTAAATTAATTTTTTCTTTTTAATATCACACATAGTTATATGAGAGGTCATATGGATTGGAGGTATTCATTTCAATTATACTTTCAGATACTCCCTCTTCACTCGATTCCAACTAAACTACCATTTCACTTTCTTTCTGAGTTTCAACCTTTCCTCATAGCTTGAAAATTTTAAACACCGTGACGTAAAATGTTTGGAACTACTCTCAAGAGACGCACGGCTTACAATGCTTGTATTAGGACAGGCCAGCCATTATTCTATGGGTTCGCCTTGGTCTACTTTCAGCACTCTTGCTAACGTATATCTTTCTAATTTCTCTTTACAGGTTGGTATCGAGGTTCTTGCGTTTGAGCTAGATCCGAAGTCCTGGAAGACGACATTACTTCGCTTGTTTGCTTATCATAATTTATAGAGAGTAGTCTACTAGGGACGATCAAATGGTAGCATTTTAGAATTTTTTTCACTTTTTTTTTTCTTATAAGTCAAGATATTTTTCTTCTTTCCCATATACTGAATATAAAAATACAATTAGTTAAGTAGCAAACGTAACGTGAAAGTGAATCCTAGATTACCTCAATACTATCTCAGCATAAGATACTATTAACAAGAGCAACATACCTAGTTGTACTGGGAGACATACCCTTTTATATTAATACTCAAACAAAAAGCGAGAATGCAGCCCAACGAGCAACATTGTGTACTACAGTAATTACATGTAAATGCCAACTATGAGTTACAAAACTTCAGACGAGTATTTGTCAGACGAAAGAAATACGGCCTTCAAATCCAAACCCCCCCCCCCCCCTCACTTTTTCTCCTCTCTTCTTTTGCCCCATTGTTCGCTTAATTGCTAAATAACTTGCCATAAACATGATTGTCATAACCACTAAGCACTCACTAAAGACAAAACCAGAAGAACAGGCAACAAACGATGAAAAAAGAACAATATGTGACTTTATCATCATCAGTCTTATCACGCCTATTGATAACACTCTTAGATGATGCCAAAAATAGCATACTGCAAGCTCAATATACTTTCACAAAGTGGTTGTCGTCAATGAAATATTACTTCTTTTCATCTAGGCAGTAGTGTAAAAAAGAATTCTATCACGACAAATCCTTCTCAAAACTATCATAATGTTAACCTACATGAAATTCGAAAACAATCCATGCTGCGCTGTTTCTCTTATATGGATATGAATCGGATTAAGGCATTGTTTGCCAGGCCCAGTTTGCTCTTCAGCTAAACACCGATTGTCAGCTGGTTCAGCTCGCAAATCCCTTCCAAGACTCGTCAACCAATTACGCAATCTACTCTCAGTCAAGAACTAGTAAATTGAAATATACAATGGAGGCGCGCTCTAGTACTTTTGGATTTTTCTCTATATTGTGTGTGTGTAAAAAGGAAAGGATACAACCACACACTACAGCACTGACTACCAAGATGCCTTGCCCATCAAACAGAAGAAATTGCCCGGGACTTGAAAGTGCTTGAAGCGCATTCTGCGCCTCTTGCTTTGTAACATACTCCACGAAAGCAAACCCTCTATGATTTCCAAACTTCTTTGGCAGCCTTAGGCTTTTAATCTAGTACAAAAACGCGCATCATTCCAAAAAATTAGTTTGTCATACATCAGGGGGAGGAAGAATGTGGAACAAAGAGAAGGATTGGGGATGAAAAGCCTTGGCTTGTTTGTAATAGGTGACTTCTCATGATCGGTTAAATTACAAACTCCAATCACATGGAAGTAGTGAGAGACAGGTTATCCTTGAGAAACATACTCACAAAGCACATCATGAGTCACATTGTGGCCATGGCGGAGCCCTTTTAACTCGCTGCCGCGAAAGAACATCGGCAGACTCGTCGCTAGAGACCCCTTTCGTCTCTTTGCTTCACGCTAGGTTCCCAAGGCCAAAAAATCCTAGGTAGGCGAGGATATTCAAGGGATCATCAAGGGAGTGGCATGAAAAACCTATGGACAATAAGACTATAGCAAGAGGATGGAGTAGAGTCAAAGGAAGAGAGAGAGAGGAGAGACCTCGAGATGCACGAAGATATCTTTTCATTCGGAAAAATACCATAGGGCAAATTCTCCCTACAATAATTCTCTCACATTTGATATAGACAAGAATTAGAATACTTCTTAACATAAATGTATAGAATATAAGTTAACGCTCTGCATGTCAATTCTCATAAACAAATTCCTATGTAATAGTGTCAGTGAATAGATTTCATCTTACAAGATACGAAGGTGTATAGTATCAACGTCCTCCAATCCGAGACGATTGAATCCCCGCTTATCAGATGCGATTATAAGCTTGCGATTTCTTACGCTTATAATTCTTGAGTATTGCCTGGGCCTGTTATTTACTAGCATTTTCTCTACTTCCTTGGTCGTACGTTTGAGCTTTCATGTGGCTAATCGTCTTACCTGAACAAATAAAATATATATATCACCATGGCCAAATGATACTACAAGAGCTGTCTCAGAAACATTTAACTATCTGTCGCCTCAAAGACGAACATATACACAAGTATATTTTAAAGTATATATATCCATTTCCATTGACTCCTTGCTTTTTTTGCACCACTGGTCATTCGTTCTTTAAGCATGACAAATTGCTAGTGATAAGCAGCTAGCCATCGTCCAATAAGTAGTTCCCTGAAATGACGAGAAAAGTAAGTAGGGAGTGACATACTATATGTTATGTCGAGGTATATTTTGCCTACAGATCACAACACTAATAAAGATGACTCAAAGTGAATACTGTTGTTGGAGCCTGTACCTGTAAATCTGTACAAACATTGGTGGCCGTCTCAACAGAATCAAGCTCGATGAAACCAAAACCCATTGACAAATTCTTCCCATTTTTCAAGTGCTTCTTCACCTACATGTGACCAGACATAATCCAAAAATGTAAGAACCTTCTCATGTATGGACTAAGCAAAGGGCCAAGATGATTACCCTGACACTTAAAATTCTTCCCTCCTTCATGTGTTCACTGAAATGCTTCTTCAAACTCTCCTCAGCCGTCTTAAAATTCAGGTTCCTTGACAAAAAAAAGAGATCTGGTGAGCTAGGATAATGGACAAGAATAAACACGTAAGAATAATAATTGTCAGAGCTAACGACTCAGCTCATATCACACTGTGACCAGTGTCCCACTAAAGAACGACTCAAAACTAAACTTAGCCGTACTATTTAATAAAAGAAGAACTTAACAACCTCTTGGAGCCATCTTCGATAAACACATATGAGAACTAGCTCTCAATTTATTGTGAAGTTCTAACTTTGAGTTGCGTCACATCCGCTGCCAACCTCTATACTCTAACTTCTATACTCATACTTGTATGGTTGGTCTCAATAAACTATCATTCTCACTGAAGCCTCACTCTAGATAGCTCGAACAATCTAACATTGACTCACACTCACTTGGACGTCTTCGCAATTGCAAGGTATAATAACACTTACGCTAGTAACCACTGAATTATAGATAATGATACAAATAAGCATCAATAGAACAACAAAAGAACGAGAGAATATTAGCCCAGTCATAAAAGATGGTTCTCCTTTCTTGCCTGCTCCTCAGAGAGACAGTATAGAGAAACTATCTTAACTCAAACGAGTTACATGAGATTCATCACGCTATATGCAATTCTCAACTCAATACAGAACCGTACTTTACAGTAAATGACAAGCATATAGTCTTTAATTGGCTGTATCTCGTACTGTCTAATATATCAATAAGAAAGTCACTTCACACATAGTCTACACACCTACGACTTGTCATTATAAAAAGAAACAAACATGGACCAAAGTGCACAGTTCTTTTGCTTGTGAAGACGTACATATGCGTTATTGATTTGAGATCCTAATGTAAGCATTGTGGGAAGATTTAGATCTCATACTGTCCAGTTAATTCAATATTAACGATAACTGACATATCAAGATGAGAAGTACATAATTTTCAATTTCAGGACTTGTCTAAATTCAAAAATCAGGACCTAGTAACGTGTGTTTCCAAATTAGCTATGGTGCACTGAGGGAATGCACTTTACTCTTCGGATAAACACGCACCCCAGGGGATAAATTCATCTCGTTATTATTTCTCAAAGTTATCACTTTGAGATTTTAAAAAACCTGACTAGCCATTTCCCTACTATCACTTAGTTTGACCCTGCAGATATAAAATATAGTTAGCCTTAATCCAATTATTTGAACAATTTTATACTCTTTGTGATATTGAATATTCATGTTACTTTCGAGTGAGCTGTGTCGCTAGTGATACTTAAGTGGAGACTTATACAATGCAATGTAATAGTGTACAACTTCAGAAAGTCTAATTGTTAATAGAGTGCGAGAATATCAAAATCTGAATGATTCGTGGTTATTTTATTGCAAATTTAATTCTCTGTTAGATTCAAAACTATAACGGAGAGACCACAATTGATAGTATTGGATAAACTACATATTTCTAAAATAATAGTCATGAAAGATTATGTATCCTTCAGAACTAACAGCACAGTATGAACACGCATTTATATAAAATTTGCTTAAGCCGACAAAAAAATGAAAAATGATAAAAACAATACGAGTTCATGACTCATACAACAAATATTATTCAAAAGACTTTTTTAACACAACTAGTTTTGCGCGATAGCAACAGAGGGGCTAACTCAATATTAAATACGATCTTACACACACTAAAATGATCATCATGGCCATATCAATCATCAGATAAAGTAAAAAAAATGGAGAGAGAAGACAGCAAATTAGAGTCAACCTAATCTCAAACAACACACTAGACATAGTATAACCCAGTCACGTATATACTGATTAGCCCTCAAACATTTTGCCATAGTAGTGGAAAAAGCCGTAAGCTCAGAAAGACATCAGGACTAAATAGAATGAACTAACAAAAGCGAGATAGCAGTCGAGAGAGAACAAGAAAGCAATCACTATAAAAAAAGGCGAAGACAAAAGTTACGGCTAAGTTCGTGAATAGTAAGTTAGGATACATTAAGCAACAAGCCTATCT